>OY718806.1:8537864-8655364 GCA_963070105.1 Litomosoides sigmodontis
TTACATACGTATTTCAATCGCTTAAATTTAAAACACATTTGAAAACGTTAGATACGAAGAAGTCCTAAATTAAAAATCTATCGAGCAAACATCATTCATCAAATATAAAATATTAAAGTGAAATTTTTTCAAAATATCCTTCTATCCAAGTCAATGACCACCTTCGTTTTTTTGCTTCTGACAATTCAGGAATTGAAAATAGAGAAAAATTTTTGAAATTTCAAAATTTCTTTTATCGACAAAAAATTTTGCAATCACACTTGTAAACTATTTCAAAGCGTGCGTAGTTGTTTTGTTTTTCTACATCAGTGAAACAGGAACAATTTTTCATTCAAGTCCGATGGAAATTCATCATCAACAACTTCATTCACTCGTCATTTGGCAGGATGAAAGTGATAAATTCGATATAATTTTTAAATTATATTATTTAATAAACTATAATATAGCATTTCAAAACAAATGCAATTGATCCATCAATCAACTTGGCGATTTCAGGATGGAACAGAAGATGCGACACAAAAATACGAGAGGAAAACAGCACCACCTCAACATTAATTTGTTGTAGCTGAAAAGCTAACTTAATGCGACAGTAAAATAAAAGGGGAAAAAAAATGCGTCTCATGCATTCGCAGTGCAAAGCGACTTCTTCGATGAAGGAAATATGCAAGAATGCATTTCCATTCTTTCTTTTTATTAAAAATTAATTCCACAAATGCATGCATACTTTTCGTTGTTAAAGGAAAAAAAGAATTGCTTTGATTTCCATTTGCTTTCGATGATCTGTTCTTGGCTGAATGATGGAATGCATAAGTATAACAAAAAAAAAAAAAAAATTGAAAATTGCAAAAATGAAAATATTTCATCCTAAAATGGAATATTTCTCAATGTAACATCAATTAGTGTGCACGGAAAAGTGGAATGATTTTCCTTTTTTTTTTTGTATTATTCGACATATTTATTCAATGGATAATGCATTTGAGCAGTAAAAGCATAGAAAGAGGAAATTTTAAAAGAGAAAAAAGAAAGAATAGAACAACTGAGATGAAATTAAATGAAATTAAAAAGTCAGTAGTACGGAGAGGAAAAAAAATAAACTTGAGGAGTAGAAAAATTGAGAAGGCCAAAAATGCATAATAAGCTGTCCGAAGTAAATAAACTCTCTTCTCAGGATTTGTTTAACTTATTAGAACTGCTTGTTTCACCATACTAATGTAAATTTTTTTCCCTGTCGCAAAAATCAAAACGAAAATATTTTAATGAAATAAATCATTTTTGCAGCTAATTTTTTTTTGTTGCTGCTGTTTGGTTTTTATCAAATTGTAAAAGAGGAAAAAATTAATTTTAAACGATAAATTGTTAAAATTTACAGGAGGAAATAAAATCAAAATAATATTCTCCACATTTCAAACAATTGATAAAATTCATCTTAGAAATTATTAGCAAATGAAGGAAATGAGCAGAAAAGAAAAAGAAGCTTACGATAGGAATATTAGCAAATGTTAGCTAAGTTAAAATGTATCCGATGTGGAATATCACTTGAGCAAGAAGAAACATGTAGAACAGTGCTTTTTCCGCTTCTCTCATACGTCAACTTTTAATTCATTACATACAAATGAAAGAGTGGAAAGCAACAAACAAACATGTATGGGATTGTGCTCATTGTATTTAAACGTTCAGTTCACTTTATCGAATTCGTTTTTTTTTTTTCATTTTGTAAATAGCTAAAGAGAATGAAAAAGTAAAGTGCTTCAAAATTGATTCGAGCAGCAATATAGATAGATATCTGGAAGAAGCAGAAAAAAGAAACAGAGGAAAGGAAGTTTATGTGTGGATGAAAATATAGGCCTTTCATTCTTTTGTCGTACATACATACACATACACTACTACTAACTACTACTTACTACTTACCACTGCTAGAATTATAGATGCTAACGCTAACATGTATAACTTATATATATATATATATATATATATATACTACTTATATATATATATATATATATACTACTTATATATATATATATATATACCTCATTTATCCCTCTCTGCCATGCCGATCAACAACCTTAGTAGTTTCCGTAATATTTGCTTTAAAATAAAAATAAGCGGATAGACAGACCGATACACACACACACACACACACACACACACAAAATAGCAAGCTGATGGCATTTTTTGAAATATAATATTTATTCATTCACGCTAGCATGTTTGTTCCACTTGCCAAATGAAAATACAGCTATACCATAGGCAGGCGTTGAAATGAAATAAAATAGTGACAGACTAAAATGTGAAATAGTGTAGTAAGGAGGAAAAAAAAATTAATGAATAATTTTCAAATGATGAAATGATTTTAAATGATTAAATGGTGAAATTAAACATAAGTATTAACAAATATACCTCATATATTAGCAAATGTTATATGGCAAATATTGCTGATGAAACAGTCAATCAAAAAAAAAAAGGTACTATTCAAAATTCAATCACATATTTTGAGCTATCTTCATTAATTTCGATAATTAATAATTCATATGTGAAAAATGGTAGTAGGAAAATTTAGTTGGATAACTACATTTATTAATTAATTGCATGGAATGAATCAATTGTTAGGATAATATAAATTCAATAAAACGTATTGCAATTTAATTTTGGCAATTTTACTACTGATGCAAATTTTATTTTTTCAGCGATTTTTTTTTTCCTTTTTGCATATCACTGCTATTCACTGCTAAATTGCAAGTAAAAGTGGGAAATTTTTTTTCATTGCTTTGATGTTTGGAAGATAAAGGCGTATTACTTTATTCAGTTAAAATAAAGAAATATTCTGAGAAGTCCATTTACACAGAAATAAAATAATTCAAACAAGAATACATGTCTTGCACGATAAGTATTATGATTTCTTCATCAGTAAATCGAAAAAAGGAGAAACAATTCTTTATACATATTTTTTAATTGGCATTTACCGTTTGAAATCTGTTTTATTTTTTTGATAATAAATAAAGAACAACCACTGTGATTTGAAAGTAAAATTACAGGATCTATTAATTTCCTCAACTTCAGGCTAATTTTTCTGCATCAATAGCATATTTGGATAACTTAGTTCGAAGCAAATACTGACACATAGAGCCAGGTGCAACACCACTTACTGCTTCTAGTTCTAATTTGCTTCCGCATTGGCGCATTCTGACTAGCTACAAAAATAACTGCGGCAAATACACATGCTATTACGTAAATGGTAAACTTTAAATATATTACAACAGCGTTGTTTCACTTATATGTTGAGAAAAAATAAGTTTACTTCATTGTTTGATTCAAAGCTCACTTTCCTAAAGCCAATTTTCTCCTTTGTCAGGAATAAAAATAAAAAAGAAGTGAAAGTGAGGAATAAAAAAACTTTCCGATACCTTAAGGTACGAAACGCTAGTGACGTGAAACGCGGCTTTTAAAGGTTGCCGACTTCGATTATACTACGCTAATGAAAACGCATGCAAGCGTAAAAACTCAAGAATCCTTTTTAGTATGAAATAACAGACTTCTTCTAAAAGCACTTCATCCCCCAAACTTGCAGTTCTCTGACAAAGTTTTTCCAGTTTTGCCAATTCATGCTTTTGGAGAGGAAGAAATTGTTCAGCAGAAACAATATACCTGAAAGTAAACTGTTACTATGCAAAATATTAGAAAATATTTAAAAACTGCACAATTGGAAAACGAGCGGTGATACAAATTAAAAATTTTTGCTTATTTTTATCATATTTCCTCTACATTACACTTTTTAAGTGAAAAATGCATCGTTCGTAATTTCTTTTCATATAATCCCTCCAGAGATATTGCATACGAAAAGGAAGTAAACTGTTTTCATTTTTTTTTTACAGAAGCAATACCATTTACTTTGGTAATTTACGACGTGACAATCCGATCCATTGAAAATGAGATAATTTTTGGTTTTCCATATCAAACCCTTTGCTACAGTTACCATATTTATATGTAATCGCAATTTCAATACCTGAAAAACAAAAATAACAGTAATAAGAATGATTGTCAGTTTCGAAGGAAGCAACCCTTTCGTGACAGACATACCATGCGGATCACAATCCAATAAGCCAAATAATGGAAGGTTGCTCAGTTTCTGTAGCATAATTCGTGTTGCATGATCTGGATAGCCTCTGCCCTTAAAAATGAAATAAAATAGTATGGAACAAATAAAATGCACACTTCCATCTGATACCATCAACTAACCGTCACAAGAAGTACACTAGGGAAAAGTCTCAGAAATCCTTCGCCAATGAGTTTTTGAAATGTGGCATCCTTTTCGACCACTAAAATGCATTGTGCGGTGGTAAAAAGACTTGAACGGGAGAAGTCTTCGATCATAGCAGCCTTCAGTGAACAATCAACGATTCCAGTCCTTTCACAAATTTTTAACTGACCAATCACAAGCCCATGGCCAGATGACCGCTGAAATTCAAAAATTATTGCAATATAATCCAGGCTTATTCTACGCTGATTTTTGATGTTTCATCATAGCAATTCTCAAAAAAATAAGACAATTACACCAAATTGTCACTTTTTAAAATACACTTTTGAGAAAGCGATCAATCATAAATCTATATTACGTCTGATAACTAACGTTCAGGAAATGCTATATATTAGCTGTATCTCACTTACTAAATGTCCCGAAGTCGGATCCATCCCAAGCCAATAACACATTCGATTAATAGAGCTATTGAAATTTCGCTGCTCCCCAAATAAATTTTTTTGCTCATAAAAAAGATCGCTGGAAATATTAGAGATCTAACAAGTGCTTGTAAAGTTTTATATCCTAATTTTGATGCTATAATACTCGCTTTGAACTTCCAAATATAATACACCAATATGATCGAAATATCTACAACTTAATCAATATCAAAATATTTCAAACTCGATGCCATTCAGCAAAAAAATATTCAACGAAAATTACCGTTTCGTTTTATAAGTCTTCAACACTCGCAACTGATGTATCATTGAAACAGTTCGCACCATTTGAGCAATCCTTCGACAGTTTTTTGGAGTTAACTTCAATTTATATCCTTTGCAGACAACCGGACTGAAGAAATCCTTTGGAATTAAGTGTTTGGCAGCGATTAATTTAACAGGTACGAAATATAGATCCGACTATTTCAGATGCTAGTACCTCCTTTTATCCGATAATTTTTCATGTCTTATAGTCCGAATAATGATTTAAGAACAAAAAAGTTGAACACAAAAAAACCGTGGATTGCACAGCATAATATATGCATTTGGATTTCTGTCGACATTCATCAGCGATTTCAAAAATACCAAACAGCATTGCTCTATATGAACTAATACAGAATCACCGATATTTGTACCGGAATTTTCTTCCGAATCCAATGAAAACATTACTGAAAATGGATGCAATACTTCAGAATCATGAAAGATGTGAAAAAATTTGCTTTCGACTTTTCATAATTCATGCTGAAGATATGTTATTTCCTCAAAACCTGGAAATACTAGTTAGTAGCTGTAACTAGTAAGTAAGCAATACGACTGTAAGCAGTACAACAGTCAGTTTTCTTGATAATGAGAATGATAAGAATAAAAAAAATCAATAGTAGTGGTGAATTCCACTTCACTTCTGATATATTCACAATCAGTACGCCACATGCACGTCTTCTGTAACCGATAAGCATTCCCCTCTCCTCGCATTTAACGAAATTTAAATGACCTTGTGTGAAATTCCCAAGAGACATGATCATTATCTAAAGATACATGATGTGCATGAAAATCCATGAGGTACATCACCCATCCACATCTAATTTGTGCCCCTAAGCTCACCCACCTTGTAAATCACGTTTGCTACTACTTCGGGCAACAAACCTCACTAGCAATGTATCTTTTTTTCAGATGTTTAAATTTGAAACATGCATGTCATAATTTTTTGCAAAATGAATCCATTGTACCTCGTGAGTTCTTGCCACTTTCACTCTCCCCCTTAATGCTTCATTTAATCAGGTAAGAGCGAGCTGCTATACCACACTAACAAAATTAAATCTTTGTTCAAAATCGCAAAAAGAATAATAAGACAATGAAAATCAATAAATAGCAATATATGAGGTGTAAAACAAATACATAATAACAGTGTGAAAGAACATCGTTTCTAAGATGAAAACAAATTTTTTATCATGATTTGTCTTCTTATAGCACTTGACGATCCCGAGTTATAACAGAACATAATTCCTGCCCCGAACTTCCCGGGCTTCATCGACCTCACATCCTTTGCTAAAGTACCAACAGACTCGTCAGCCAAAGCGTCCACATTTCGCAGTTTTTGAAGTTCAATCTAAATGGTAAAAAACTGAAACAAGCAAAGGCATGATAATTTTAAACATATTTTGTGTAATGAAGAATATAATGTTCCGGCATTACTATTTAGATATTACAGTAAACTTAGATTTAGATATCACGATACATCATAGCAAACCGTCAAGCTAATATTGTGAAATTCAAACCTCATGTGCTACTAGTTGTCTGGCAGCATTAGACAGTGTATTCAGAGATCGATTATTGTGGCATAAATTATCATCGGTAAACATAACTAACTCGTCAATTGCACTGAAACGAAAAAGGGATATCACATCGCCCGATGGAATGTATTCGGTAAAAACTTACTGAAACTTACGGTTTAAAAACAAAACTGACGGATCCATCCTGCGAAACCGAGGTGAAAGTGAGAGAATACGTCCGCATGATGCTAACAATCGAATGCAAAACGTTGAGTTCCCGAACACTATACAACTGAGTATTCATCTGGAACAAATAAAACTTCAAAATATTTTCGCCTGTCAGGAAGTTATTGACATCATAAGCATGAGTAAATATTCGACATTTCCAATGATATCGTAAATATCAACTTTTCGCTAAAAACTTCGGAATTTTGCGGTAATAAAAGTTTTAACCGGTTTAAAGTCCGGTTGCACGATATAGATGAGGTATGGCAAAATTTCTAGCGCTACTGTTGACAAAGAAAGACTTTTCTGCATTGCTCCAGCCCGAATGCTTTCTACTATTTCAACGGACTGCTCGCAGCGCTGCAATGCAGTCTGAAATGTACTTTATCTTAAAAAACAATTCTAAATTCTTTTGTATGCCATAGTCGCAATGAAAAGTTAAAAAAAGTCACCACATAAAAAAATAAACTACCTGATATTCTGTTGGGAAGCTCAGGTGAGTTCGACCTCTACAGCAGAGAAGCATATGTATGCTGACACATACAGCGGACAAGTATTTCAGCAAATTATAGTCCTGCACATTATTCATAGTTGTAACTATACGATCATAATAACATAATTCACGGATCGCCATAGAAGCCTGATCACGAAAACTTAGATCAGTTATTATTATTTGAATAAAAAATGAGGTAATTAGAACTTCATATGAAAATGAGATTCCCACATAATTAGAACTTCGATACTTATTCTGCATAACAAAGCCAAGTTGCTCCTAAACAAACCTGCAAACAAAAAGTGTACAGTTAGATGGATCTATAAGATTCGCTTTCAAACTCCCATTGTCAATTACCACATGCTTTTTAGTTGTGAAGATGAAGAAGTGTCATTCATTTCACTAATAACTCATTTTCACTTAACCTTACCTAACCAATAATAGGTGGTGCATTCTCAGGTTGCTAAAAATTGTCAGACATTACCAAACTAAATTAGCATTGTGTAGTCGTTATCATTCCGTAACATGACGAATGGCTTGAAAAACAACTACTAACTTTTTAAATGAAAAAGTACACAAACAGTTTACATTGATCAGCACATTGGCATTTTTGCTATTCAAATAGTTGGTAAAAAGTCCCATGTAGAAGCGATCAGTTTCGCTTCCGTACAGTTCCGAGATAAGTGAAATTTGCTTGACACGTGAAGCAACATCATGAATGTGACCATTTATATCCACATGCCGAGATATTTCGAAAACTGAAGCCCACGAATCAAACAATGACTTGTCGCCAAACTGTTTCTCACGTGCACAAAACTACAAATGTTCTTATTCATATAAACTATTACCATTAACGTGCGTTATGATAGTGCGAGCTGCAAATAGGAAATCAAACATTGTATATCTTACCGTGGCCTAAATACACGTACATTATCAAAATAGTAAAAAAGACAAGACAAAAAGACAAAAAAGACAGTACCTTAAGAACAACCTTTCGATCGATTTTAGCGCAATTTTTAGAAGCGATAAACTGTAAACTGTTGATTGCGGAACGGAGATCTCCTGAGCATGCATCAACAATTTCCGACAGTGCACTTGATTCAACTTTTAGATGCTCTACTTTTGATATCTAAAAGAGTACACGATTTTGTCATATCAGTAATCAACAACATGTTCGGAATTGTTAGATGATCGAATCACTGTTAATGATGCAGAAGTTAAACTCAATTCGCTTCTGTCAGTATAAAAAAAATTTAAGCCTCAGAAAACTTATGACACAGTCAAACGTGAAATCGAGCCTGAGACTTAAACCACTATGTTTGTTTGGTAAAGCTTCTGAAAGCTTCTGATTATCAGTCAAAATCAGTTAACTATAGCTAGAAAAGCGAGGAAGTAAATAGTGTTAGGCTCGCCATTACGAGACCACAAATAAAATGTATGTTTTCTCGAAGAAAGAATCATTGCAATCGTTCGAGCAATCGTCATTATGCCTAAATCCATATAGTAAAAAATTTTTTACGAGAAAGAGAACTATGCCTCAAGAAGTCTTTTCGTTAAACGCTTTTTATCAATTCTTGACAACTGCAACACTAGACCAACTGATCGCAGTTCGCGCAGAGATGAGTTATACCTGAAATATAATTTCCAACAACTCCGCATTGAGAATAGAGCAACATAAAATTTCACTCGGATCATCAAAATTAATACCGTTTCTTTTTTTTTCTCTACAAAAAAGCTGCACTAACAGATTGTTGCATATGCATATTACTGGTCGTCGAAGCGAGTGCCTTCCAGTTGCAGCTATAGTTTTACACAAATAATGAATGGACTGTGTTGGTGCGCCATCTATTTCATCCAAAATAAGACAGTTTGGCTTGGAACCCTATAAGTTTTTCACAAGTAAACCAATTAAAACTTCCGAAATACTTTAAAAAAAGATGAATTTCTTTTTAAATCTCTCCTTACAGCATCCAAAGTCCTTGTAGTTCGTAGAGAATCCTCGAAGCATTTTTCGAAATTCACTATATTTCGTTCATCGCTGAAGTAATACACAAAAAATACCAAAAATACGTCGGATATAATGTAACAAATAGTAACGATAGAATTGGATCATGCTGCTCTGACGAATTAAACAACGAAACTAAAGGACAGGAAATTAATTCAACAGGTAAGGAAAAAATTATGCAACACCTACGACGCTACCAAAATTAAGTGAATTTATACCTAGCATTCAAGCTGACTACTCGATATCCAGCATGTTGTGCCACCAAAGTTGCTAGTGTAGTTTTACCGGTACCTGCAGGTCCAGCTAGGAGGACCACCTATATATTTTTATTAAATGTTTTTTTGAATTCTTCTATGCTATTCTGCTGCGATATTACAGTTTTAGGAAAAAAACAGACATACTTTAGGCAATGGACGCCTTGGTTTTTCACTGCTCAGGATGAGTTGTTGTTGATTTGCAACACTTGTCAGAACAACATCTGGGATAGCCCTATGAAAGACACATTCGTCCCATAGCTTTAACCAATTTAGCAGTAAACGATTCACGGTCTGAATGTATTGAAATATGCGTCAACATAACTCGCTGGAAAAACTGTAACATTTTGATACACATAGGACCAACTGCATCAAAGAAAAACAGAAGTACCTCGTCACTAATAAGATCAGTGTAAGTATGCGGCGCATATTTATCAACCCATAACTTATCATGAACAAGCGCATATTCTTCGAAATTTTCTGGAACAGTATCCGGAACTTCAAAATCAAGTCCAGAATTTAATACTTTTTTGGTGTAATCGAAATTCAAGGCATCACTTCGTAGTTTGTCACTATTACGTTCACCAATCGTTTGTTCAGTGCTCCTTAACATTATGTAAAATCTGCAAATAGACTCATCACAAGACGAAACCCATTTAAACGAGCTCGTCCTTCCGAATACTGATTCAGGACTCCACAGCTTTTTGAGAAACCATCGAGAATACTCTCAAAAATCTCCACTCCTAATAAATGAAGATTTCCATTTATCATCTTGACCTTTGCAGGATTGTAGGTGCAGTAAAACCGATCCATGGCGTACCACCACTCGGCGGATATAAAAACACTTCGCTTTTTTTCGGCATTGACGATACACTTTGCTTAGTTTCTTCTTCATTTGTATGTGGGTTTATTAAGCAATGCCTTTTCCGAGCCTACAAACATTACGAAGAAGTTATATGCTGTCAGTCAATACACATTGCAAGGTACTTTAGCCAAAGATAACCAACAATTAAGGCGAAACTCGAGACCTTTGAGAATGAGATTATCATAAAAATAACGCACATTTCATAGACGCAATTAAAAGCTGTGCTGCTGTTCCAAACGAAAGATTCGGCTAACCTACCCATGAAATGCGCTGTATTAGCCGTTCGACCATTTCATTCGCAAAAAGTTCTCGTCTCATGTTGCGTTCTTTTTCATAATTCTCGCAATTAACTCGCATATGCCAATCTGCCAATACTCATAAGTCCTCCATAGGAATTTATCTAATATGTTATAGACACTTCTCACAAATTCAATTCAAATCTCTTTAGAATGAGCACCACTCCAAAAATTGCCCAGCCAACCATTCTACTGTTTGAATACTGACACCTAACACGATTACGTATCGAGAATACATCTACGGAAGAATGACCAGAAAATGAAGACTCAAATATGTGATTTAATTTGAGAACTATAAATGATTCACTTCGGTCATACAGACACATCATTCAGGATAAAACGAACAGCAATCAGCCACATACCAAGTGCGTCACAATTACAAGGCACCATTATCCGTTTTGGTGGTCTCCTTACGGCGTTATTCTGATTATCTGCTGACATATCATTTCGCTCATTCATCACTCTGTAGAACAAAAAACTTGAATATAGGAAAACTTCTGTAAAGAAAATTAAATATTGGCAAAGTCAAATCAAGAAAAGTACAGAACTAACCCATAATCTAAGGAGCCATCTGCAAAATTAGCACCAACCTCATTATAAACGTCTGGATCCATCTTCCCCTTCCTGAATCAAATTATTAAAAACAGACAAATATAGCCTAACTCTTACTCATAGCTTACGTGGCCCTCGCACTATCCATAAAATTGGCTTGCTCCACTATGTTTTATTTTCAACCGCCAACATTCTCTCCCTTGATATGGTGCTTTCCGAACACCAACTTTTTCTGTTATGCCTTTGATTGAAATAAATACAAGGAAAACAATAAGTCCATATGTTCCAAAATAAAATAGGGGTGTATTTTCTTGAAATGCACAGAATTATTTGTAAAGGGATACGTAGTTTTCTGAAAATTTTGTAACCAATACGACTCATGTAACAGACGAACCTGAACGAAAAAATTTGTATTTGACAGAAAACATTAGCAAGAACATTACACTGATGCAAAAACGCAATAAAAATATTGAAGTGATTACAATAACAAACAATAATAAATAATGAATAATAATGAATAGTAGTATAATAATGATAATTATTATTATTAATGGTAATAATTAGTAATAATAGTAGTAATAATATGGTAGTAAATAATACTTTAAAACTGCATCACGCATCTAGCATGTATAACATCGAGCAAACCATCGCAGTGGAACAACCTACCGCCCCCTCTTTGCTTAGTCAAATTTTTTCCATATCACGCATAAGAGAATTAAAACGATGTGCAAAAAGAACTAACAGAGAAAAATAAACAAACAGATAGAACGAGGAACAGTAAACAGAAAAGAGAAAATTAGATCACAGCACATAATGGCTCAGAAGAAAACAAAGAGAACTATGTCCACATCAATAAATGACAAACTATATCCGCATTAATAAATGTCTGACCGGACGAATGGATATAACGATTCAATCTCATCGTGATACGCAATAATGCTGTCACATCAATTACAACCATTAACGGCTTCATTGTAATCATGAAGGATTTCTTTTGTATTTTTAAATCCTAGAATTCATTTCGAGTCTAACCTTCCAGATGTTTGGAATGATAAAATGAAGTGATTCACGGCACCCCCCACAATAAATTAAATTACCAAATAAAGTTCATAAGAGCCCAAAATCAAAATGCTTCCCAGTAGAATGTCGAGAGTGAATAATCAAGAGATACAACATAGTGTGAATGTAAATTACCGTTAACGCAATACAGCTTCGCTCATTGATGAATGAGTCAATAAGTGCAGGTAGCATACTCAGTGAAAATAATAACAAAAAGATACTTAAGTCTTACCTTTTTGAAATTTCCTTGCCATCAGTATCTATATAAGTTAGGTTTTAGGAGAATCGAACGATTTAGCTACACTGTAGCTAGATGAATTACCGCCAATATTCACACGACAATAAGCAACTAATCACAAAAAATGCTAAGTAAAGAACTACACATTAACAAAAAGAATGATAAAAATAACTGCACAACTTGAATATTTTAAGATGACCTCGAAAATGAATGCAAACTGTCCAATTAAAACTAAACATGTTTTAGAATCATAAAGACATCCTGGAAATTATCATTGTGGAAAAATACCACGATTATACGAAAGAAATCCAGCTACCCTAGTCGTAAACAAGACACATTTAAGGAAATACATGACAATCATCCTGGGAACTATACTTGTTCAAACGCACTAGGATTGCACGGGAGATATCCTAGTTGCCGTCGATAGTACGATGCATCTAAGGAATTATATTACAGACATTGTTAAACTGTCTGCTATATAAAAATTAATATAAGAGTGAACAGCACAAACCAATAATTAAAAGAATGTAAAATACGAAATTTAAAATTTAGAGCAAAAAATTATTAAAAAGAGACCTAAAACAAATGCAAAAAATACAACCACACATCCCCTATCGGTAGAGAATATTAAATGTATGTGTGTTCAAATATGACATTTAAAATTCCTACATCCTTGAACCCTGCATCTGGGATCGATATAACATATAATGACACGTGTTACAATAATTATCAATTACCACGTGACAAAAGAAACGTAACATAAGGCATACGATGGTGCCCCACATCTATAACAACAAATGGGGAAAAAGTGCTAACTAGAAACTGAAGCATAAAAACTAGAAATAACCTAGAAAAATTTGTCACAAGCCAAAAGCATCAAATTTTGCATCCAATATATAAGAATAACAAAGTGTGTGCTCATGTTGAAGAAATACTTTCGATGAGGAAACTGATAAAAAGAGAACTGAGAAGCAGTTGGCAACAAAAACAAACAAGTTAGGCACTAATATTAATATAGAAGATCCCCGTTGAACTTGAAATAAAAAAAAAACGGGAGAGTGAGAAAATGTTAAGGGGCTCACGGAACCTTCCAGGTGAAACTTTACTAATAGTGTTGACATGATTCATATATATTCTGCAAACTAGCAGGGAATTGATGCCTCCAACTCTAGACAAAACTTAGCTCATTATCACAGTGGAAGATCACTGAGCAAATGTTTTCTGAGACTTCATAGAACAACAAAAATAAACATAAAAAGCAGCATAAGGTTAGGGAATCGCTTGTGCATACTACAATTATGGTTTGCTTGCTTTGCTACGATTTGCTTCTTTGATTGATTGATTGATAATCGGTTGATGGAGGGAGTTTACCAGTACACATTAGTGTCGACCGTGTTCGCTTGCTTGCCGATATTCACTGCCACCACTATAATGTCGCAGTCCACGGGATCCTCCTCCACTGCCGCGCCCGCCATTAGACCCATTGCGCACATTAAATCCGCTGCGTGATATTCCTAGAAAAATTCTTACGTTGTTTCTACTCAAATATTAATGCTGAGAAAAACTAGAAAAATATTCCACATAAAACAAGCTTTAATATAAATGGATTCCCAAAATCAAGGAAAGAACTCACGTAAGTCATATAATGAAATATTATCAAAATCAAAGCAACACATTTAAGAACGATAACTGAAGATCAGTCAAATACAAAGCACCAAATAACCTTGCACAGGAGGACCTCGATGCACAAACGGAGCACGAGAGTTTATCTGTCCACCCTTCTGCTCTGAAAGAGTGGCTTCTCCGTCGAATCCAAGTGAATTAATTTTCAGGTGTATAAGTGAAAGCGACCGTTCCTGAAACGTTTAGAAATTGCACGCTATATGCACTTCATAACATATAAGTTCAGCAATAGAATATGTCTAGATAAGGAAAAGATCCGTACTTCCTTTCCAAGACTCTCTAATAAAAACTTCAAATAACCTTTCTTGCAGCATTGAACGCATTTCTTGCACCCTCTGGTGTTCTCATAATCACAAAAGCAAAAATAGTTCGCTGTGGATCCACAACATCCAGTACACGACGGGGAACATTCACTGCAGCAACATGTCCAAATTCTAAACAAAAAAAAAACAAAAATATAGAATGACGGAATGAATCATCACGTCAGAGACAAACTTACTTTCAAACTCGGAACGTATGTCTCTTTCAACTGCAGCTGCGTTTTCAGGAACAATATTGCGAGTTATGCCGCCCACGTAGAGTCGACAACTGTCTTCTATAAAAATTGGAACAATCACTACATAAACAGTGTTTCTGACAAATCTGTGGTATCATACATGTCAATTACACACCCAAATTTGTGTGAGGATTTGTATTGTTTGAAACAGAGATCGAAATCTGATTTTGAGTCGCAGGCAATCGTACTGGTGGCTGAACTGTTACTTGAGTCGTATTTGGCAATTGCACCGCAGCAGTTGCTGCAGTTGTATGATTACCGCCGACTAATTTAGCCCAAGTCGTTGGTGTTGGATCAACGACAACCGGATTGGAGTCTTCTCTCTGCAAACAAATTTATATAATGAAAGGTCTCCAACTCTGTACACAAACGGAATTTTGAAGTAAAATTAGATTCCCAATTAGATTACAGCATAAAACTATGAGTATTACCTGCGTCTCTTCAACGGAACCATCATCTAATTTACTATTAGCTATATCATTCACTTGACGCTTTGCATCAGGAGCAACTGTATTTGTATTCACTGCTGGAATGGGTTCAAGATGCTGCTCTTTCAAGTTGTCAGCTGATTGGTCGGCATTCCCAATTTCTGAAAATCTCTAAATCACTTACACCTCTTACACAAACATCCCTATCTCTTTCCATCTTCGCAATCCGCATTCAGAGGAATTGCTGTAAACCTATCGTGATAAAACCATGCTGTATCGCGGCCACTGCCACCCCCCCCCCTCCCAAAACTGAAGGAAAGAAAGAATACATGCGTCAAAACACTATTATCAAAGTAATCACATGTAGCTCGTATAATGAACGATCCGTAATGCGACGTCAGTCTAAGAATAGGCACACGAAATGCACAAATGAAAACTGTAACTAACGGTTGTGGATTGTAGAGATTGATTGAGCATGACCGTTAATTCCTTCGGCTTCACCATTTGCTGCAGTATTATCTTCAGCGACAATTTGAGTCTGGACATCTGAAAGTCAGAATATTACATGCTATTCTTTTCCAACAGTATGCACTACTTTTTTCCATCTCGTGCCACATTGTGGTGACTGACGAACTTCAATCGCACTATTTCCAATCTTATTGCTTTTAGTTGAGTTATTACCCATTCATTCAGTACATAACTCCGTGAAACCGTGGCCAAACGCATTAATAACAAAAACAGTTATCTGCTACTAATCCTCAAATCACCATTCAATTTACTCTGCTCAGATTTATTGTAGCTTTAGATTTCAGAACCTATCTGTAACTTTTCGCACAAATGGAGTTTTTCGTAATATATCTTACCATACTTCCAGAGCACCTATATGTTTCTCTCGTACATGGTGTAAAGTGTGAAGATGAGGTTTTATCATAAAACACAACTCATAATCTGTGCCTTTCTAAAATGTAAATCAAACTGCAATGTCATGAGGAGATAAGGAGCGTACAAACCGTTTTTTTGCGGCTGAATGACGGTGTCACCGAAGGCTCGATCGAGCCACTGGAAAACATCATTGTGGACATAGTATTTCTTTGGAGTTTGCGGACACAGGATAAACGTTTGTAAGAAACGCCTTTCAGGATTATCGCCGATCGAAAGTTCGCCACACACCTTTTATTAAATACTTGAATTACTAAAACCCATGTAATGCACAAATTTCCCATTTTTACTAGGGCTATAACAAAATGAAATAAATCTCACTTCATCAAAAGCTTCATAACTTACTTGGATGACTAAACCATTGTTCATTGTCGCAGTGCCACTAACAGTGTAAATTCGAGCCTTACAGTCAACAAAAGCCAAACGTTCAATTGCTTTTTGTATTTTCTGCAAAAGATATTTTATTCCATGCATAAATATCCTCTTACTAAAAAGAATATGTTTTCTAATACTAAACCATAAATTGCAACCTGCTGTCCCTGAACGGGCTGGTCCGTATCGTGAGCAAAATATGATTCATGGCTGTAGAAGCGAAACACGTCCTGCGGCCTTTCTGATAACATCGTGTAGTATTGACGAACGAATTCACGTCCAATTTCTAAAAATGTATAACAGTTGAAAACGACAATGAGCAAATTTATGAACTAGATTATGTTGATTTGCAAAATTATGCAATACTTTCTCTGTTACCTGTTAATGTATCATGTCAAATTTCTGAAAACAGTATATTACGTGCATTTTTTCGAAAGTAGAGGGGCCAGTAAATGGCTATCTGTAGATGACCACTGTATTGCGAGAGGATAGGGGATAAACAATAAATGCTTTCTAAATGAATGCTATAAGCAAACCAGGGCAACCCGTGCAATATAGTGATCCCATTCACCATTCGTGTTTACCCACAACGAATGGTGTAACCGAACCTGAATGACGGTCAAAATTGTCATCTTTTTCCGAGGAAGAAGTATTAGAAAGCATTTTCCCAGTGCTAACCGTACGTCCGTACGATCACAATTGCAATAAATAATCAGTCATGTCTCAACAATATATATATATATATATATATATGGACTAATGTGCCAAAAAATATTTGAATATTCAAAAAATATTTGCATATTCGGAAAACATTTGCTTTGTAAAACCTTTGTATATTCAAAATTTGCTTTGTAAAATATTTGCATATTCAAATAAGACCTTTGGGCGACGGCTGTAGCATTTTGGCAACTTCATTAGTACGGCCATTCATAACATCACCAACTCCCTCCATCTTCATGTTGAATGAGAGCGACCGCTGCAAACACGCGATTCCTGAATAATAGTATTTCCAATAACTATGAAGGATGCTTCTTGAAAATACATCTACGAATAGCAAAGAATATTTCAGCCACAATGCTATCCATCATAGAACCTATAACGTCAGACAACACGCTACCCTGAGTAGTATACGCATTTCGAATAGGAATTCCTTTATCAGAATTATAAAAAAAGAAAGAACTCTGCTGTATTACATTAATAAAATGCATTCGTATTCCTATTAGCCACAACAAAAAAATAAACTATCCACAACAACTGGGTTTTCCATTTACTCTTTTAAGTCATACAATAAGAACGGTTATGCCACAATAAAACGAAGTTACTAAAGAATAAATGGAAACACTGCGCGAGTATATGGCAACGGTAAGTCCGAAATGGGAAACTTCTCAAAGTAACGTGACTACCAACAAATATCCTGCTCCCCCCAAGTATTCCAATCAACACAGGTCCTGCGCAGTTGTATCAAGCAAATTTAAGATGCAATGTGTATTTTCCCTTCTTCTTAACTTCCTAACAAAATTCAACTTCCATTAGAAATCCTACGACCTCGATCGCCATGTGGAGATCACTTTCCATAATAGTACGAGTTACGCTACATGAGCTCATCAACCAATTCAAGTTTTTGAGGGTCATCTATAACATGGTCACAATGACTGCTACACCCACTCACTTAAATGTCACTTTTTGACAGTCTAACGTAAATTATACAGCAGTTAATACAGTGAAATAAACGGAAAGCTATGAGGGAATAATACGATACCTCAAATACTTCATACCAATTCATAAAAATTTGGCAAGAATTTGGAGAGCCTAAACCTAACTCTTATGATATCATACGTTGGAAAAAATGAACATGGAAGCTGAGACCTTCCATGATCAACAATGCCACCCAACTTACGAAAACTTCCCCGCACCGGTCCTCTCACCACACACCCCACTCTCAACAGACTCCCAAACCATCCTACAAAACGCGGCCCATCCTAAAAAAGACAGCGGCGATATGCACTGTAAAATCCTTGCGAATCGAAAAAGTAGTTACTGGAGCGTTTTTTTTTTATCCTGTGGGCTGGTAGTGAAGTAAATAATAAAGGGGGATGGGGGAGGGGGGAAGGGGGGAATTTTCTACCTACATATTCACGATTTGTGAGAAATTCAACAATCGCCAACTCATCGTGGACATTTAATAAAGCAGATTTAGAGAATCCGTAAAACTATTGCAATACGTAGTTGTATCACAAGAACAGGTTTTGTTCGCTTTACATGCAGTAAAGACATTCCGATAGGAAGGACTGAGATTAGGTGGTATTCCTGGAGTATTTAATTTAACTGTGTCAGGACTTATATTGCTATTATCTAGTTTATGTAACACATCTGCTGTCATCAAACTGCAAATGATTCTATCGAATGAATTATAATTCATTTCATAGCGCTGGGAAAATCCCGAGTTATGTTATCCAGCATATCCTGCTGAATTAAGAAATTATTGCACCTGGTTGTCGACATGTGCATACATCAAATTCGGTTGGAGTATAGACATCACACGAACGCAGCAATTTCACACGCGCCTAACAAAATGAAAAAAAAAACATGTATTCCTTCTTAGCAAAGAGTACATGATTTACTTTGGAAAATCACTTTTGCCGAGTAATATAGAACTTCCCTCAGGGCGTCTTTGTATTATTAATCCTGAATTAATGTTCAGTACGGAAAATTAAGAAATCAATATAATGTGTCAAGTACCGTGGAACGTAACCGAACTTTCACCTGTACGAGATTAAAAATCATTCAAAGATTCTAGTACGGTCGCAAATTAATCTACAACCTGTGGAAGATCTTAAATCATGATAGTCCGTTAAATACATTTAAAGAATTCCGTTGGGAACTCCTAGCTCGATGTTGGGTTGCGGTGGAATACTTTTTTGTAAACAGTAATACCCTAATGTACCTTTTCCGTTTGAAATTTTAAAATTTATTACTTAGCGGACGCAAGTGTATATTTTTTGTGAAGCTTAGAAATTGCACTACAAAAAATTCATTACGTGATCAGAAGTCTTAGGGTGACGTGCATGCTTCCTGTTTTACCAATATTTCATTTTTTGATTTAATGGGTTCCAATTTCATGAATTTATTAATGTGGTGCGTAGAAAAGATTGATTTCTCTTTAATGATATTGCCCGTATTCTTTGTGCTCTCAACGTTTACTTTCACTGTAAAGTACTTCAACAGGTTTAGATATTATTATATCGCGTAATTGCATAATAAATTTGTATTCAACATTGTTAACTTAATGTTGACTTGATGAGGTAAGGAATTTAGGTTTCAGTTGCATGGTACAACAGGAATGCGGTGTCCGTACGCTATCCTGACAGCTTGCTCACAGTCACATGCATTTGAAGAAAGGCGTTTTGCGGTACCGAATTCGGAAGAAGACGCAATGAAGATTGGACGATCAGTTGCACGATTGAAACCCAGTTCGGATAACGCTATCTTCGATTGCAAGGTTAGTTACAAAACTATTTCGACCCATGTTGTAGTCTTTGACATAAAAAAAATTATTTTGACGTACTTACTCTGTTTGGGAATTTTATATTATGATTCCCCTTAAGCTCCCTTTGTTAGAAGTTCTTTGTTTTGAATGTATTGTATTTCCTGATTTTTCTCTGTTAATGTAGATATTTAAGGTGTTGTCAAGAAATCATGCAGTCTTATGGCATGAGGAAGGTTGTTTTCTTCTCAAAGACACGAAAAGTAGCAATGGGACATTTGTCAACAACGACCGATTATCGAAAAGTGCAGAAGAAAGTTCCCCACGACAGATATATTCCGGTGACATATTACAGTTCGGTGTAGAAATTTCTGAAAATGCTAACAAAGGTATGTACCGTCCACACCAACAGCAATTTTACATTGTGAATTCCATTATTCTAGCTCTAAAAAATATTGTTTTTTCTAGCCTTCTATAAAATTAAATGTTTTCAGTGACTCATGGTTGTATCCTGGCCATCATACGTCTTTATGATGCAAACGGTGAAGAGGCTTGCCCTCCGGATAATATAGAAATTAATGGATATGTAAGAACGCATGATGGCGATTCCCTGATGTTTCCACTGGCTGACTTCCGCCAGCTGTTTCAGTTGCAGCATTATATGCGTGAAGCTGTTTATCGAGAACGTGCACTCAAGCAAAAGCTTTCAATGCTGGAGAATATTCTTTCCTCTACTGAGCAAGCAGCTGAGTCAAGTTGCCAGGTAATTGTTGCCTCAAGTTTTCAGTTGAAAGATCTACCTTTTAAAAAACACGATTTTGGTACCTGATCATGTTAAATGCAATGAATTTATACATTTTAAGCGAGAAGGTAGCAATGAGTCCGCTCACTGATGTCGCTATTTTAGGCATTGATAAGTGAGGATCAATTATTGTCACGAATCGAAATGCTGGAAGGACAGCTTGCACTGTATTCGAAAAATGTTCTTGGCGAAAAGGTGAAAGAGCAGATGAGTGACTTACTTGTGGATAAGAACAAATTTGAATCGCTTGCTAAGGAATCCTTACGTAGAGCTCAGGAAGAGCGATATGAAACTTTGCAACGACTTGCTGATGTTGAAAGAAGCCTCGTTAATGCTGGTATGAAATTCTCGATTTTCACATGTTTATCTACAAAAGTGAATAAAGAAGGCCGAATTCACAAGAATGCAATAATTTTTATCTCGTAATCACTTATATGTTTTCTAGAAGAAGAGTCATCAGTCCTGATGCAGCGAGTTTATGATTTAGAAAATGAACTTTCTGTTGCGATTGATGCAAATAGCTCACTTCGAGATCATATCTCACAGTTAATGAAACAATTAAGAGCAATGGAAATCAAGTACGGGGACCTGGACGACAAGACTTTTCCGGTATGATTTATTCGAGAATTCCTATGCTTACAAATTTCTTTCCCTTCATCTTTGTCAAAAAAATCATAACGTCTATGTCTGAAATGTTGTGACTTACCATGCGATGTTACTTGAAATATGCTTGTTTTAGGTAAATGCGTTGTGTGAAAAATCGTGGATAAACAATAAAGCTGAACTGAAAGTACCCGACTTGCAATTCCCAAATGATTTACAAGAAGAAAGTAAGTATATTATCTCATGTTGACTTAGTTATAAGGCTGATTCATTCAAACTATTGTTCCAAAATTAAATTTGGTATCATCTTCCAGACGCGGAAATATAATATGAAAGCTTTTAGGTAACGCAAAATTGCACTTACGTGATGAGAAAAACCAAGCAATGCTGAAAGTAAGGTTAACGCCCTACGGGTCCAACTGCGATTTTGCTGTAGGTTCCGAATTTTTAAATATAGAAATATTTAGTTAAGCCATCGACAATATAAAAAACCAAACACATAAAAGGAAGAACAAAAAAAAAGCGCAAACAGTTGGAAAATGTAGGTACGTAACAGTGAACACAAAAAGAAGTTTGGGGGTGTTGAACCACTATTTGTTCAGTGTTGGATCATTTCGTTTCAGGCCTTAATTCTGTGTGCATTGCCGCTTTTTTCGGTGATGTTTCTTGTTTACAGTCTCGGAACGATGGTCAAATCTTCCATAATGAGCAAGATCAAAAAAGAATAAATAAGTACTATATTTTGCTTTACTTATAAAATCCTTGTATATATTTCACGTGTACAACGTAAATCATGACACGTAAACTCTTATTGACCGAATTAGCGGAGTAATTTATTCTGTGAACTTTGCAATTTATACCACTACTTCGTGTTTGTTTTGCTATTTTCAATAACTTGTAGATTAATACTTTTTCGTACCAGAGTACCTGTTACGAGTGACACTGGAATAGCTGGCACCAACGATCCATCTCGAGACCACACATCGAGCAAATTCAACAAAGAGTTTGCTCTTTATATCGCTTCTGGTGGCTAACAACATGTACTGCTATTGGCTATCTGACAGCACGAAAAAGGCAAGGATCCGCTTCGAGTTTGTGAAATTTGAAGAAATACAAAATACAACTGTTAAGCTTCTAAATTTTTATCAAACACAAATGACAATATCAATATTATTTCGCATGTGGTACATGTGCAATACGATCCAGCACTAACTGACGACGTTATCAAAATAAGAACATGCTCACCAAATCTGAGTTTCGCGAACTTCGCCAATTATATTGCTTGCTTTATTGAGAGCCTAAAAACCACTTTGCCACGATGTCTAGAAAAGCGTATATAAAAAATATAAAAATATCCTAGTAGTAACAAAACATACGTTAAGCATCTCAGCCGCTTCTTTTCTTCTTTGAGCCATAACTGGACTTTCAGTGAGCAGTTCCTCAATTACTTCACGTTTATATAACTGCTGCACTAGCTCGCTTTGTAAATTATCCTGGAAATTAGTGAAACTGATCTCATCTCGCAAAGTGGTGAGGAAGACCTCATCTACCTTGTACAGATATAAATAAACTGTTTATTTAACAATACTTGAATGCAGTTGGGTAATATCTCTAATAAACTTCTGTGTCAGTCTAAGTTGAGAAAGGGAATGTTGCAAATGAGCTCACGAGAACTGGTTAAATAAAATTGTATGAACACAAGGGAAAGCAATTTAACGTACGCGAACATAATTTACTAGGAAATGCATAATAGCTTTCGGTACTGTATCCTGAACGTTTTTCCTGACAATCATGAAATATGACCGGATGAGCCGCTCTGAAACGATATGTTCATTTTAAAATAGTATTACTGGTGGGAAGAGTGTATTCACTCGAACATGAGAAGTAAGGGCGAGGCTAACTAGCCTGGAACTGATGCACAAATCTCTCAATTGCAAGGAACCTATCTAGTCAGAATACAGTAATTCAATATATTGTATCCAATGGTGATACGACTGTACATTGACCATACGGCTAAACTGGTATGTGGTCAAACAGTGAGGTAATTGTGGCAAATAACATACCTATTATTTGGCAATCTTTCTGCTCACGAGCAGTCAGTTTTCGTGTGATTGTTTTTTCTGGCACTTCCGGCAAAAAACTAACAGCTTTGCGAGCTGATACAGCTGAAACAACTATTGATGTTGCATAACACAGTGTCAGTGTAATTCAACAGCAGTGTTAACCGCTTTAAAAGGTCACTATATAGTTCGAAACAATTGAGATAACGTGATATCTTTGTAATCTGAATACATACTTTTAAATTTACATTAATAGTAGAAGGCGTATAAGGCAAAATGCACTTTGAAACACAGCTAAAAAAGTCATTGAAAGTTATGCATCTCAGAAAGATATGTATTTCAAATCAATAGCTTTAAAAACTAACGTGTTAGTGCTAACTCCTTGTCTTTCGTATTTCCACCGAAGAACCATCCTTTGAAACTTGAAACTTCAGTTGAATTCTACAACGCCCAAATATAATAAGACAGCCATATATAGATAATGTCTCAAACTTGCCACAGTAGCAAAATTCAAGAGTTCTCAGGAAGCTCTTCAGTCAATTTTTTTAGGAAAGTTCAAAAGTTTCTTGTTCATTTTCTTGTTATAAGACACTAATTATGAACAGTGAAATAAGGAAGAAAAACGCATAGAGGAACAAAAGACATGACAACAAAATCATTCACTATTGCCCAAAAGAAAAAATTGTTAGTGTACAGCTTAAAAATTCTTGCCTGCGTGCCGACTGCATCTCCAGCTGATGATGACGCAGCCAAAGTCTAAAATAGCAAAAATAACAGTTCGCAAGAGACCATATTGTGAAAATCTATGTTACGGAAAATTACAATATTTACCACAGAGTTTTCGTGCACTTTATGCGGTGATACTTCAGCTTGAGAAATGCATTTCACACTTCGTTTTAAATCATCGTCAGCAGAAACGTGCTCCTGAATTATCTTGGTTCAACATATCCATGATGATAAGATCAACGAGCGATATACTTTAGCAGACGATTAAAATCTTCAACTCTATTTCTATCCCTTTACCCTCCCCCTCCCACGATAATACAATAACTGGAATGTTTTTGGTTGTAAATGCACATTCTCCTACTTCCGATGAACTAGTAGTATACTAATAAAAGAGTCTGGCAAAGATACCATCTTTTTCGGATTATTTCCCTACAAACAGCTGAAGGCTAAAAAATGTAAACCTTTAACAGATTGCCAAGCGAAGCATCAGCAAATTCCGGATGTTTTGTATTAATATACGCAAGTTCGATTGCTACCAAATTTTCAACAATTTCATTTGTTGGCTTTAAACGGCTTTTCAAGACGTTGCTTACAACTTCATTTATTTTGTCGTACAAACGAGGGAAACGTTGCATTTCCTGCTGCAAACATTGAATGAAAAAACAATGCAGATGTACAGCATACACTCTTATTTTATAACTAGTTTCAGTTTATAACGCCGAGATTGTTGCAGACTACAGAGCACATTTATCGGTAATGATATAACTAAAAGCTAAATATAGTTATTTAACGACTTCTACAAGAATTACATATTGCTATAGGCCTAACAGTTAATTTCAATCATTTCTCATCCAAAACACTTAAGTCTGGAGGTATGTCCAGCTGTATCAAACATTAGCACACTGTGGTCGCCACTGGCCATAATATGCCGTCCGAGTGGGAGCTCTTCATCATCAAGAAAGAAATTTTGAACAGAACTTCAAAATCGATTGAAAGATAGAAATCAAGTTTTTCTTCTTTAAAAAGTAACAAACATCAAAAGAAACAAACCTGCGTATGAATACCACAGTGTTGAACAATTCGTTGCAACTCCTCATGTACAAGTTCCACACAACGCAAACTAGGCTCCTCCAGACGACGAATTTGCTTTTTTACCAATAGTTCAAAACTTACTTCGGGCACAAAAAGAGCTGGTCTAGGGCCCTGTAAAATAGTTTAGTAGAAAATGGCTCCAAATTTAAGAAGAGTTTATGAAGACCAAATTAATCTCTATTTTGTCGTCTCCAAGAACTAAGATTTCACCGTTGCATTACGTATTGCTGTCAGTATATCAAGCTGCGTTAAGTCACCCAACGGATCAATTGATTCCAGAACTCGACCAAATGTTTCGTGGAAGATGTAACATATGCGCGCTCCACCGCAACTGTAAAATAAAAAATAAACACTGAAAAGGCTCTAACAATTATACGTTATATATCTCACTGAATAGGTAAAAGGTAAAAAGAAAACTAACAGCTCCGAAGTTTCGATATTCCTCGATGTACCTTCAATGGTTGTGGTGTACGCAGTTGCAAAACGCGTTATAATTTGTAGCAGTGTGCTTCCATAATCCTGTACAGGCTCCCCGTATGAGTTAAGCAGTGTTTGGCACTGAGCCATAAGAACATTCACTCGCATCTTCAACTGTGGAAGGCATTCTCGTATATGGTGCATTAGTAACTAAAAAATAAAATCTAAAGCAAATTGGTAGTCATTATAATACACATCTTGGAAATTGTTAAACATACAAAATAAATGAGAAAATTGATAATTCATGAAACCAGCGATATTTCTACCATCTAAAGGAAGCAGAAACTGTAGAACTTTTCAGTTCCAAAATTAGATGAGTCAAATCAAAAAAAAAGCGAATAACGCATATTTTCCTCCTGTTTAACATGCACGGTTGAGGCAAGCTACTCTTCGTAAAAGCTACTCTTTCGCAGAAGTAATTACGAGTATTTAATAGAAAAAAGACTTAAGTCTAACCTTTCGAACTGACAACCTAAATCTACAATGCCTGCTATAGTAAGAAATAATTTCTTAAAAACAATATATTATTACAAACTAATAGATTTCGTAGATAAATTTAATATATTACTCTGTTTAGTGTTTTCGATAAGTAAGGGATTCCGTTTCTGCTTGCTAATGTAGGGTACTTTCGTTGTAGGAACGACTGTTCATCACGTAAACAATCATCGATCGGCTTTTTGTTCATGATATCAGCTTGGGATCTAAAACACATTATTTATTTTTCTCATTATAATCACCATATTAGGCCTGAAAACAGAGAACTATAAAAAATAGAGAAGCGTAAACCTATTCACAACTCCTATTATGCCAAGCTTCACTGGTACAACACGTCCAAGAAGAACTTCCATGGCGTCAGTGCCATGATCCATTAAGTCAAGTTTGGTAAGCACAGCTAGCGTTCGACAACCTGTAATTCAACTGCTGTTGATTACGGAAAGAGTAGTCGTTGGGTTTTTTATCAGTGCAAAAGTGGCTCCATATAACATAAAAAAATCTCCAGACGGTAACCTTCCGGATCGACCTCTCTCGCTAATTTCAGCGGTTCTGAAGTAGCAAAATCTTGATTTGCCGGCGTTATAGCAAGAATAATGGAATTTGGATTTCCTATATAATTCATAATCAAGTCTCGAACTTGAATCTGAAAACATGCCATATTAACCGCTAAGAGAAGGTCAAATTTAAGGCACATTAAAACACTGGGCTGCAACACTATAGCTGGAAACTTTGTTAACTTTGTGAGTTAAAAAAACACCAGACGAAAGCACGAATATAAAAGTGGGATTTCAGATTTCCAACTACATCAATGTTTTAATCGAAAGATCATTAGATCCACTGCAGCACTAGCTTGTTTAAAACAAAAAAAAAAAAAAGAAATTTGACTTCTCCGCACCTCAATATCCGTCGGTTGATCACCTACTGGTACTTTTGTCAATCCAGGTAAATCTATAAGCGTTAAATTCACTACATTGGGTGAAAAAATTTTAAGATTGATTGGCAACCCGGATATTCCCTGAAACAAATCCGTAAATTTTTACACTTATAAAGAACTTTATCGAGAATGACTACATAGAATTCAAAGTAAAATAAGCTTTCGCTTACTTTGTTCCGTCCTGTGACTCTCTCTGTTTCAAGTTCTATTTCTTGTTTCACTTCAGCGAAATCTGTGAAGACCATTTCTTTCAAGTGACCAAACGTAGCCCATTCAGTAGCATTTATCGTTATGCCTGATGCTATTCATTTTAATACATAATATGATAAAACACGGATTATAATCAACGTTACAGTAAATTAGTGCACAGCGGATCAGACAGCAGCATACCTTCATCAGTAATTCTGGCTTCTTTATCATCAGTAAGTACATTGATCAGCTGTAAAATCAGTGGTCGTCTGGTAACAATACCAGCTCCACGTGGTAGGAAATCGCGACCAACAATACCTTCTAAGACAGAACTCTTACCAGCACTCTGCAAAAGATGAGAACTGCAATTTCGATAACAATTTTTAAAGTGCAACAAAAAAGTTAAAAATTATGAAGGTCCAAGTCAGATATCGCAAGTTAGTGGTCCTGAAATACTAAACCTGTGAGCCAACGACAACAATTTGCGGCAGTTGTATTTCCGCCTCACGAGTGCCAACTGCGGAAAAAACCTCCTGCAATTTGTTAATAACAGGTATAAGCGATTCCATAAAGACCCTGAAAAAGTAGTTATTAGGCACAGAGATTGTTACACAAGCAAGAAAACCATTTAATTTATACTGTTACAACAAACAATACTTCAAAACAGAATGTCCAAGCAGTATGCTATGAAAAATGAAGAAGGACTATGAGCCAGTTAAAAACATTGACAAATAATATTAGTTATGGCTGATGCTCTAGAATGGTTTTCTACTAAAGTCGAGATAACGTTAAGCAATTCAGTCAACAGGATGAGAAAAGAAGCCACCACACAACAAATAAGACAGAATTGAATACTGTTTCTCAACAAATAAAAAGAGAAACAGATGTAACTACTGATAAACTAATGCACCGATCAACATCACTATTTGGCACACACGAAGAGCGTATTTGCACATGGAATACAAATTTTAACACAACAGAATCCAGCTCTCATCATTAGTTGTTCAGCTGTTCGCAATTTGAATAAATTTACTTGCTGTTCTTCGAAAGGTTTTCGTTAGTAGCAGTTGAATTCGACTTCATTAAAGGCGCCTTAACCGTGTTTTCAGTTGCTACATTACCATTATCAACAGTGTTGTTGTCTACCAGTGTATTCGTTTGGTCTTCGATGCTACAAGGTAGCAACACCTCAGTATTTCTCGTATCCGACGCTTCCTCCGTTTTAATTTTCCTATAAACTTCCAAGAGCTAAAATTCATTTCATTCCGACTTGCCACACTTTGCATAGCATTCGATCATTCACAAATCCTTTGCATCACCAAGCAGAACGATACGTTATGTGGCTGTTATGAAACTGAACCAACATCTACTGGCTTTGTTTACCAATTTCATTAGTATTTTACACGGGTTAACGAATAACATGATATTCTTAATCTGTTTCTCTGCTAGCTATGACATAAACAACTGCAACGTCAAAGTGAAAAATGTAACAATCAGCCACGTAGTGCTGGGAATTAATTCACTAAAAAGTGGAATAATTCATAACTATAATATGGATATGGAGGTAGCATTAAAACAATACGAATTTCTGCAACAAAAAGCATATTAACTAAAGATGAAATTCAAATAATCAATTCGCCCCTAAAATCGCAAATTGGGCGGGAGCGCTCATTCTTAGAACATCTTCTTGTCATTAGTGACGTGCACTATTGTATCGAAGAAGGTACGGTACACCCCAGACGATTGCTGAATAGATGTGAACTTGGCTAGACATAGCAAACTACGTTATGAACGTGTGCATTACCCAACGTTGCAATTTTCATAAGCGCAATTTTCCTGCGATCACATGAGTTTCCCTGGAAGCTTTGCTAAACCAAAGATCAGACGTAAATTGTGTTGACTAAAATAGAAGTTGAACTTACGGACTTAATAACGGATCACAAAATAAGTATAGAAATTGCAATTTGCAATTGCAACCCGTAATCACGTCATCCGTCCTACTTATTATATCGCTGGGACTAGCTGATTTCATGTTAGGGCTGAACATAATAGCATAGCTGCTACATTTAATTCAGCTCCAATATGATTTGTATTATTCAGTTGCGCAGATTGTCGGTGTGAGCGGTCGAGTGCATGTTATTCTGTGCATAGTGTTGTCGGTTGAGTTTCCTAGATCGTTCACCTTTCTGTGATGTGATGTAACTGAAATTAATGTTTAGAGCTTTTTGTAAAAATATTTCAAGGATGCTCACTTGAGGAGCAGAAATAGGAAGCAGTTGTAAAAGTAAGAAGCTATAAAGATGAGTGTAGTTTTCGGTGTTAAAGAAAGATTCCCATGATATCTCTGAGGATATTTGCATTATGTCTTTGCTTAGAAATCTCTTGTTATCCTTACCAGTGCATAAAGGATTGTTATAGTAGATGAGGTCATGTAGGGTCATGTAGGGTCATATTAGATCTTTAGGAAGTGCTAAGTGAGTTGATGAAGCTATAATGGTCCATTATTTCCATGGCAATACTTTTACTTTCGTAATTCAGTATCGTTAATATTGATTTTTCTTTTTAGGGTGTTAATCATAGTAATATCGTACGTCTTAGGATTTCCTGGTGTAAAAGGTCGTCTCTTTTTATTTATATCTTACGTAAGTTTTAAATAATCTCGTTTTCTACCTATTGTTTGTGACGATGATGTACTTATGCAATTACTTATCAAATATGAAAATTAAATGGTGTATAATGTAAATATAACACTACAGGTTGTGAGCAGTACGGTCACTTATGAACAGAGCTCACATAGGAATGTAGTTAACTCATTGACAAACTTGAAGTGCCAATCTGTAAAGTTTCCTTTGTTGTTTAAATGAAAGCTATTACGAGCCGGTAAAATATTGGGAATTTCAGAAGCGAGGACAAGATTCGATTAAAGTCTGGTAGTTCCAACTGCCTCGTAACGGGTATTGGTCGCTTTATGCTGGTTCAGCAAAATATGGGTGACGCCATGCTTGTCAAGAAGAGACCTGTATCTGTCGATGAAATGAATCTTAAATCTATACAACGACTAGATCCATGTGCAGTATCAGTCATTGATAAGGTTATTCTTATTTTTTTCTTCGTATTTGTTTGAATCCTTATCGTTACAATTTTTGCGGCCGATGAGGAAATTTGTAAATGTATCTTCCTAAAGCCCTTTTGTGCGGTATGGTTTCAATGTGATTTTGATTAACTGAATAGAATTACAGTAAATTCTTTCAGAAACAGCTGTGAAGAACTAAAAATTCGTACTTTAGGTAGGAGAGAGGATGACTAAGGAGATTTAGACTCGTAAGTACCAAAAAAGCCAAAGTGTGTGAGTCTTACTTCTGTTTGTTATTTGTTCTAATAGGGGAAAAAATTCAAGTGACTGGTTTTGCAGTCTGTACATGCTGCGCTTTACCAGTTCGATAAATGTAATGCGCAGTGGGTGAAATCTTCAATCGAGGGTCCGTTGTTTCTGTACAAACGAGCTGATGAGCCTTTTTATTCATTAATGGTTGCAAATCGTCAGTCTCTTGAAGACCACATCGAGCCTATTACTCCTTGCTTGCGATTTTTTCTGGAAGCTCCTTATTTGTTTGTGAATACACAAGGTATGCCTGTGTTAGATGTTCATATGTCGCTGTTTTCCACTATGCAGTACAGTGAAAATTATCGACTTCTCTATTTTTGTCTTAGCAGCAAAATCTTGTGTTTGTTAGTTCCGTTTTACATACGTATTTTGCTTATAGAAGGTGAGATAAGAGGTTTCTGGTTCTTCGAAGAAAAAGATTGCACTCGTTTGTACAATTTGCTTGTCAAGCTTGTTTCTGATTCGGACCCATCGATATCTGCCATTGTAAGCTGTCCAAATAGACAATTGTCAAATAAATCGCTAAATGGTTGTGGTGGGCAATCAGGTGCCTCTGTAGAAGGACCAGGTAAAGCTAATTGAATTGCATTTGGTTAGTGTTTTTATAAACCCGTAGGTTAAAAAATACTTGGAATGAAATTGTTGAACTAATGGCTTTAGTTATACATATATATATATATATATATATATATATATATATATATATATATATATATATATATATATATATATATATATATATATATATATATATATATATATATATATATATATATATATATATATATATATATATATATATATGTATACTTCGTTTGTTATGTAGCATTAATCATTATAACTTGTTCCTGCACCAGTCATGCGTTTCGAAAGGCCCAGTATTTTTCAGTCGCTTCACTGTTCATTTTGGAGATCAGTTGGCAAGCAAAAGGTTGAAAAGAAAGTACAGTCGTTAAGTGATAACTACTTAGTTTGTTGGGAGCCTTGTAAACTGATCTCAGGCGTTCTACTTTTAATTCGGCTTTTATATTTGGTTTGGAATTCACGTAATTTTTTGCTCCCATATCTTACTCATTTTATTAAAGAGAGTCACTGTAAAGAATTGGATGAAATGCCGGTTTTGCTGCAGCAGCTTCTTTCCAAGCAGATAACCACTAAATTACCGGATGTGCCCACTGAAGGTGCTTTGAGCGCAGATCAAATCGAAAGACAGTTTCTTCAAGGCGCAAGTGCTGGGGTGTCCACAGAAAATCAATCAAGCGTAAAAATTACTGGGTAATTTTTTCATTTGCTACTATTTCTAACGTGAGTAATAAGTCTTAATTTCAAATTGATTATTAGCTTTCATTTGCTCGACACTCAGAAGTTCTTGGGATATGTTCTCTAGTTTTCGTGGACTTGAATTCTGCATATTCTGGAACGTGAGCATTTTCTAGGAATTACGCGTCGGGATATCAAGAGAATGAGGAAAATGGTGCATTATTGGCTTCAATGAATAATTTGTCTATTTCTGCCTCCAACGCATCTTCTGATATAAAGAATGTGGAGAAGGTATAAACCGATCTTTATTTTGGAGTCATAACTTTTCTTCAGTACCATTTTGAGGAAGTTTTTTTCAGCATCATCCGAAGAACAAAAATGAACGTGGTGACGCATCTGGGGATAACTCGCAAGTTGTCTGTCTTACGAAGGACCAACTGTTAGTAGCACTGAAATATTTATTGAAGGTTTGTTTGGTTACCTTAGGCTGATAGGCCCTTATTTGGAGAAATGTTTGTAAATTACGCCGAATTATTTCTTTTAAAATGGTAAGCAGTTTTATGGTTTCACCATGGTTACTTGCTACATGACTGAATTTACCCATTGATGCTGTGAACACTCTTATATTTGACGACTACCAACAAGAAGTCTGTATATGCAGAGTAGATGATATCAAAAAAGCAACAGTGCTGTGGTCGTCTTTTCAGGATGACGGCTTCGTAACACGCCTACATTGTGCATATTTGGAGAGCATCAATACTCGATTGGGATTGCATGAGTGATGTGTGTTTGGTATATTGCGGTTCTTAGACAAGTACTGATCAGTTTTTGGGAAGAATAATTAGCCTTACTAATATGGTCTATAAAATTCGTTGATGCTACTGCAGTAATAATAATTTCATCGCCGATGGTACTAACAGGATTTATTTCGTTTCTGATGTATCCCCATGTATTTTTTGGTAATTCTTTTGTGCATTTCTTGCCATTTCTCAATTGATCTTGAAAAAGAACGATACGACATAGGGCCAACATGTTTCCCTTTTACGCAACCTACGATACTTCCTGCACTATTATTTCACAACAACTAATTTAATGCAAGTAGTTATCGTTTTCGTGTAATATTTTAGAAATATAGCGTTGTTGCCATTAATATTAATGCATATGTGTCCTAGAAATCTGCTACTAAATGTAGACCTGGAGTCTCTACTAGGCATAAGCTGAAAACTGGAATTTAATTTGCAGAACAATATCCGAAAGTTTGACTGCAATCCCAATCGTTTCATTAACAATCCATGTCTGGAAAATAAACTGACATTTACTAGAATGCTCTACTTGTAACCGTCTGATAATTCTTAGTCTTGTTCTTCTATTGTCGCATCTACTGTGAATATTCCCACTCACTCCGTAAACATTAGGAGTTGGTATTTTTGCTTGTTTCATTGTATGAAATTCAGTGTGTTGTATACTTCTGTCGTTGAGATGAGCACAAGTTTTACAAGAATAAACTGCTTTCTCTACTTTGTACTCCTGCATTTGAAGGAATTTTTTACGAAACAGTTTTTGCCTTCTTCCAGGTAAGACAGTATGGCAGACATGGTGCCACATTTTTTCTAAAGAGATCATATATTTCCAGCCATTAGTTCGATGACCTAACGGAGGCGCTTTAACACATCGAAGTTTTTTGTGTGCAACTTCATCTACCTCTCTACTCTTGCACGATAAGGTTGGCCGAATTTTCGTAGTGCTTGAGGGTTTGACGTGTGAAGAGAATTAAACCAAAATGCTGGTATAAGGTGCAGAAGTGATGTTCATCGATTATCGATTAGAATAACAGACTCAGGAACCAGATCAGCAGATGAAACAATAAGGAAACGCCATTCCCATATTCCATTACTTTTTTCCATTTCGCAAGTTGCAGTACCTTCACGTCGAGTGCCTTTCACGTTAAACACCACTCGTGTTCTATCATTTCCATTCTACAAAATTTATCACGTGAAACAATGAACAGCAAATATATTACGTACAAGTGGGTTAAACCAAAAATGATTTATAATCAAAATTTCTAAAAACTGCCAAAAATCTTACTTTTTTATAGATGTGATGAGCGACCTGTTTCATTCGTCCACGCCCTTTCACATATCCTACAATCGGGTCACCTAGTAGTCTAAGGCAATCCGGATCTTCCTTGATTAAGGATAATGCCTTTGAAAATACTGTTTGCGGTGCACCAGGTGCGAGCATTTCCTCATACAGTAAATATGCCATACCACCCATCACAATCATTGACACTACATATGCCACGTACAAATACGCATTAGTCGCTTTCTCTTTCACTGAAATCCGAAAATAATCCATCGTTCAAGAATTAAACTTCAATTTATTTCCTGAACATATTTCAAAAGTTCTTAGTCAAAATTTGATTGGCATATTTTACAACGATGTACGAATTTCAATAATATTCAAATAGTGATTAAAAAGTACAGAAATAGATATGCAACTTCAAATAAATACTCTGATTATAAATACCCATGTTAGTCAAAACAGTTAGCCTAACGGCAAAAAACCTTCCATCTTCGAGTTAACAAACATAACCGATGATCGCCTTACATTGTATAATTACCATTTAATTAAAATATATGCAGAAATACCCTTCTGAGCTGTAGTTTGACACTCTTTTACCACAACTTCTTCCAAAATCGACTTGTTTTGTCCCATCAGTTCTTTGTTGCTTACGGACTCCACGTTCCTTCTCGCAACCGTTGGAATCGGAATAAAACAGCGCCGCAAAAAAAGTGTACATGGATATTGAGCAAACCTTCTAATAGCAGTGGTGGAACTGATGCGCAACAGCATAATTATTATCTAAAAGTTTCCACTTTTACATGCTTCACAATCCACCATATGAATGGATCAACCTTTACAATGGAATTCTAAGGATAAGTCATCAGTTTAATCTTGGACAGTTCATTATCAGTGAACAGAGGAAATGGCAATACCTTTACGGTCCACCCAGTTAATCAAAAGAGAATTAGCGAGTAACAGTGTAAGAGCCTGGAAATCTTCAGTTTTGGGTAAATTCGTTTATTGCACATACTGCACGAATTTTTTTTAACCAAAATGACGCTATAAAATGCGCCCAACATTTACGACGCTTACATAGATCGCCGTTTTCCACAATCTGATCTGCATAGATCTTACTAATCGAAATTTACGGTCTTTAAGACAAAGGCATTCTTTGCCCAATCATCAGCAAAACCCTCTAAGATCCAACCGTTAAGCCACCAAAAAAGCACTAAGCTTAACGAAAGTAATTACCGATCACTTAAGAACATGTAAACAAATAAATTCCCTTTAGTGCCGTGCAGTAAGCAGTATTTGAAAGTAATATCCATTCCAAGGTGCTTCTATATTTTTTCCTTTATTCGTTTACACATTTTTAAAGGGTTTTCGCGGAAATGATATAGTGTCGCATAATTCCCAAGTGGTGATGCAGCGTGCTGGGACGGGAAACCTAATAACTAGAAAATGCCTAAAAAAATACCACCAAAATTCTAACACTTCTTTTCCTTTTAAAATCAATGCAAAAATACTGTCTCCTTTCAATACAAGGCATATGTTCAGAACAAAAAATGACCCAATCAATTTAAAATTATTCATTCGGTTAAAGATTCATATCAGTAGCATTACCTGAATACATGTCCCAAAATTCATCTGCATCGCTTTTCCTACTTCCGTAGCAAATAAACGAAAGTGGCAAACCATGAATTAAAAGTACATACATCCAATTACGCACGCACATTTAGAGTGATTTTTTTTTAGCGGCACCAACACTCAGATTCTTTTTATTACTGCTCTAAACGAGGTATATACAGTCCTGCACATAAAGGTACAACATCGACCACAATCAAATCCCTTGCAGTGCCAAAAACTATCAATCATACGTACAAACAGAAACCTAAAATTTTGGAAAAATTTGCATGCCAATGGAAAGGAGAAGATCATAACACGCATAATACGTCAGACCTTATTTCAGACAGACAACGACAATTTGATCCGATATCAAAGACAGTGGGCATGAGGATGCTGTGCGCTATTGCAATTCTTGTCTTCATACGAACATTCTATCATCTACACACATTTGGATCTATCTTAAAAATTCCTAAAATAGTTTGAAAAGAAAAACGATTTTAAAATATTTATGATTGTCAGTTCAGATAACAGTGACCACAGTAGAAAGACATCAATATAGTGACGAAAGTACACATCTTTAATGATCAGTAATCACGTTATCTTTTCAAGCAAAACCAAATCCTTCAGTACATTCACGTACGGCTAATAGTAGCATATCCTGAAGTTTGTCATATGTTTCATATTGCGGTAGGTCCAATTGATTGAAACTGCAACAGTGATTTAATATGATAAAATAACATAATAATTCCACAAAAATGTTTCGGTTGCATAACAGAAATATAAATACCATGTATGTGCTGTTGGTAGTCGATCTGAAGATCGCGAATCCAAATGAATGGAAAACTTCTGTGTGCCGTTCATACCTTCAAGTGCGGCAAAACCCTGCAAGGGAACTTTGCTGGTACCTGTAACGAACTGCAGAAACTTCGCACGATCTTCTTGTTCAAACGAACGTAATGCTTTCCAGAACCATTGTATCTGCAATAACAGATTGACATATAATTACAAGTAGTTTAAATTAATAACAAGTTATCTGTATGCAAAAAAGATTTTGGTAATTGTAAACAAGCACCTCTCTGCCTTTCAAATGCTTATCTCTTTCACTAAAAGAACTTCAAAGAATACATGATGTACCTGAGGTGAGGATTTAGTGTACGTCTTGTACTCTGTATTGGCATAGAGATCATCGATATCAACATTTGGAAGCCCACTTATCAACAATTCCAGTTCTTGCTCGTTGAAGATTGATATTAGATGTTTTGGAATTATTTCGTAAAAACCTTCCAGAAAGGCGTTCAACTGTTGATTAATGGAGCCTGAAAAAAATGATGACATCCACCATCACAGCAAACTTTTTAAAGTATCACTTGCATTATTTAACAACTAATAGTCCTTATGAAATATTACTGTCAATAAACAATGACTATGTCAATGAGAGCAAAATGCACCTGTCATTTTCATCTGACAAACGAGCTTCACATATTCTTCCTTATTTTCATCGGTAACTGGAATAGATGATCCATTTTCTTTAAGCATACGCATTCTTCTAACTCCAAATTCTTCAACTTCCAAACTAAACGTAAGTTCTGTGCCAAGATCCTCGATTGGATTACTAAGCAAGAATTCCAGTGACTTATAGAAACTGGGATCCTGAAATGCACATTCAATGGGGAGAAATTTTTTAATCCAGAGATTACTCAACACTAAACGCTAGTTCTCGAGCTTTTCCACCATCCACCTTCCCATCATCACCGTGTCTAGCTCTTTATTCATGAAAGAAAGACACCTCTACCTCTGATTCTAAATCTTGTGCTCGAACAGGAACACTTAAAATGTGCTTGTAAAATGCTCGAGTAAAATAACATTCCAGTAATTTGTTCTCATAAATTGCCTTTGCTATTATTCGTCCAACAAACTGAAAAGGAATATTAGTAAAAGATTTCATATAAATGAACAATTTAGAAATATTGAGTAATTGAAGAGCATAAGATTCTTCAGATATCTTTCTTACGACCGAATTTGAGCTTCAAACACACAAAAACAAAAAACCTTAAAATATTCCAAATGTTCCGGATTAATGTATGAAGTCTTATTGATCATATAGGTTACACGATCGCCTGGGGAAGTTATAAAGAGTGCATAGTTGGGGTTGAAAATTTCCCGTGTAATGATTGAAAACCATTCACGCAATAATCCACCAGCGTCTTGCCCTTCTTCCCCCTCGAAAATGATGTAAAATCTCGCTTTCCATTCCGGACCACGTAGTCGGAATAATTCTCGGAAACTATCACTGAATAAGTGACTACGACGAATGCGCACTGCTACGTCTTCTCCTCTATAACAAACGTTGACAATAAAATCCTCTTCCAATCAGTAAAGTGAACATTAGCTTAGCATACACGCTAGAGAATAAAAATTGATATTGCTGAACTGAGAACAAACCTAATACGTTCATCGATCTTCTGCATTTGTTTCCGGAAGTAAATACGCTTGACATCAAAATCGAGTAATTTTGGCATCTGAGTGAGTACTGCGAATGGACCATCTGTTAAACTACCACCACTCTGTCTCAGAACCTGATTCAACATATTCCGGTGCTTCTCTTAAAATAATTCACGGAGAATATTGCTCTTTGTAGCAACAAATATAAACTGAATATAAAAGTCACTTCACAGTTCATTTTCGAGAACAATATGCATAGAGAAGGAAGCAATGATCAACAATGTGGTTATTCCGAAAAAAACTAATATATGCCAAACTCCAGAATTTGATCCGCTCAGGATAGATACATTATATGTAAATTATATGACTATAAAATACCGGCGAAATGAAGCAGTTTTTGAGCATCTGGGTGCTCATGTAATTTGCTTGGGTCAGCAGACGATAATTCCGATCCATACACCAAAAAAAAAGCTTCAGCACTTGGTTGAAGGGCTAGAGCTGCATGTGGATCTGCACTTGTAAGACGTTTCAGACATCTTGATACAAGTTCCCACAGCGGTTCTAACGTACTCAGTAATACACTCATACTTCCTTCCTGCTAAAATGAAGATAGATACAGCATGAAGAATGTGTCTATAAACAACGAAGTATCTAAGAACAACGTGCTCCTTAACATATGTACAAAGGAAAAGGCAAAACAGTCATAAAAAAATTAACAGATCTGGTTCGAAAAACACAAGAAAATAGAATTATAAAAATTACGTGCTCATACTATCAATACTAGATGCGTACAACCAAGAAGACTTAATTCGAAAGAAAATTCTAAAACCAAAGTCAAGCCTCACCTCGTTAAATTTATTCGCTTCATATTCGATTGCATTTTTGTTATCTACTCTTTCTACATGTTCGTCATTTGGCTGAACTGCAGTTTCAGTACTCACATCAATCTCGACACACGTTTCACGTGATTCCAGCACTTCTCTTATTTTGACGATTGTTTGCAGGGTCTTTAGAAACATGTTCTGAACGCCATTTTTATCAGTAAGTGCCTTCATTGCCGGTAATTGCAGTTCGTTACACACTGATGCATTCATAACTGCTCGTGAATTCAATATTCCACTGATCACAATCACTGATTCATCATAACTACAATAAGAATTTGTTATCAATACCATGCTTACAATTTAAAAATACATGGTTACATATATCTAAACCAAACGTACACTGGACGTGATTATAGAACTCGATCATGATTGTTTTATGAACTCAACTCAGAAAGAACCTCAAAAAACTAGTTTGTTTCCGATACTTATTTATAAAGGAAATGAATCTAACCGATTAACTGCAACTTTTGAGCCCGATGGCTGTTGTGTAGATGATGAAGGGTTTGTTCCACAGGGTAACTCATTCAGTTCTTCTTCAAGTCCTTCAATATGTGGCAAAAGCCGAGCTCCCAAACGTTCAGCTGCATTTATAAGAAGAGACATTATGAAGCCCTTCGTGGATGGAGTGAGAGCACGGATCAATTCTAACAATAAGGTTCGACCATCAGCTAACCCTTCTTCTGAGCATTCACCTTCTGTCAGGGCCTGAAAACTCAAATCAACAGGCTGCTACGCAGTATACAGCACAGAAGAGAAGGATTAAAACGAACCAAAATAATGTATTCGAGTTGCTGAGTAAGTGGAGGTCTTCCTGCTTTTGAATCAATCGACATTTTCACCATGGTTTCATCCGGCAAAGTCTGGACAATCTGGAAAGGATAAGTGTAAAAAAATAGAAGCCACAAATTAACCTTATACTAACCCGAAAAATCCTGAAAAATTCACCAAATTCGTTAGCTCAAAGACTCATGTTCATATGTTTATAATTAGAACAAAAGAACAAACCACTGACCGTACATATAAGACGAAGCAATTTATCCTGCAATACCGACGATGACAGAATAACTGGTCGTCTAATATGCGCCATCAGTACACCAACAGCACTATCCTCGAGTGATGAAGCGGCCATGCTTGCATTAATCCCACCCGGCCCCAATGCTGTTTCTAATGATGAATTATGTCGATAGTTTGAACGGGATGATATATCGGCTTTCGATAAGCTAAAAGTATTGAGATATCAAAAACGTTTAAAGCAAAAAATGCGGATAGTTCTTTGAATTATCTTAAAACGCTTAAAAAAGTCAAATTTTCCTGTTACGGCAATTACACGAAGTCAGCAGAATCACTCTCGAACACAGTTCTGTAACCAGAATAAATTCAATAGAATGGTTTTTCAATATATGACCAAAAATGATGAATTAACCAAAGTAGAAAACAAATAAATCAGATGAAAAGAAATGAAAACACCTTTGATGACACTAGCTTACCTATGAACGATTGACCAAAACTGTGAGAATGGTGGCAGTCCAGCATTGCAAAGAAAACCTGGTGCACGCAGTTTAGCGGGAAGGAAATGACCCGGATAAGTTTTTGCGAGACTGATTAGCGTATCTAGTAGAAGACGACAGACTGTTGTTAATATTGCCGGATGTAAAGCAACTACAAGTACGATGCATTAAGAATTTCAGAAAGATATTGAAATCAAGCCGTCAGCCGTCTCAAGTCGTCCACTGCGAACAGTCGTTCGGCCAGTGCGCATATATATATATATATATATATATATATATATATATATATATATATATATCAAGCAATGATTATATTAGAAATTCGTACCTGTATGAGTATTTTTGAAGAATCTGACTGCTTGTTCATGTTGCCCAATTCCACTGTGTACGCATATCTGGTCCAACCAACCGGAAACAGTTCCCGCAAAATCTTCATAATGAACAACATCTTCATCTACTTTATCAAGTAGAGCAATTAAGCACCATATTACGAAATCACATGTCACACTTTGTGCACAAAGACTTTTGATGAGCTTCTGAAACAAATTAAAAACGTCTACTCCACGTGAATCGCTTCCTACGAAATTCTTTTGAATTCAATAGTGGAATGTGGTTATTCATAGTGAACATCGCTCTGAACTTGCCATAACATGATGTTAATCCGAAGAAAACATAACCTGTAAACGCTGAGTATTAAGAAGAGCTGGATCGATGAAAAAAAGAAGCAATAATGTGACAACAGCATCTCGATCTAATAATTGTGTGGCACTTTTCGAAGCAAGTGTGGTGACTCCAGCAAATGCACCTACAGAACTGGTGTTACCGCTTGTACCAGGAACCGGTCGGCTATTGGCAGAACGAAAGCGTTGTGGTGGAGCTAACATACGGGCAAAACGCATAACCTGCTGAAATAATGTAAATAACCTCAACATGGTGCACAATAAAAATTTCCATATTCAATCTAAAAATTTTCAAGCAATGTAAGAAGGCAGTTCGATGATGACTGATTTAAAAACGATACTTGTGCTTCGTAAGACGCTCGCAAACGCCGTGCTTCAGCAGCAACATTCTGGGGCAGAACTTGTAAGACCGTGTCATCTGCATCAGCAAGGACTTGTGCTCGTAGACTTGGTGGAAGCGATTCAATTAATGCAGCTGCGTCATCTGCGCCAACAGGAGTATCTAAAATTCATCACTGTCTTTCATTCACCTACAGTCGCCATTACTGCTATATATATATATATATATATATATATATATATATATATATATATATATATATATATATATATATATATATATATATATATGGAAAAAACAAACCCTCCGGCGGCGCACTAGTACTTTCTACCCGCTCCTGAGCTAATCGCACAGTTCTCTCATGTTGTGCTAAGATTTCTTCCTGCAGATCAGGTGGAAGTGCATTTAGGAATTCCTGGTCAAGAGGTTCAATTGCAGGCACTCCACTTTCACCGTTTGTCTGCACCACTGCCTCCAAGTTTGCAGAACTTTGTATCAAACGCTGTGAACGCTGTTGTCGCATATAATCTCGAACCACTTCCGTACGTATGTCTTCCGGCAAAGCTGCCAAAAACGCAGGGTCTACACCTTCGGGAATTTCTATATCTGAACAAGGAAACAAATTTGTTGGACTTTTATAGTAGAATACACATACACTTTTATTTCAAACTGGGCTATAAATTTTAAGCAATGTGTTACCTCCTAACACTTCTCTGAAATCATCTTGGTCAGTATGTGAGGTTTCCGGTGCAACTTCCGATTCATCTAGTTGTTCCATATTCCCTAAACAGTCTCATTAGCAAAAATAATGTGAGGTTAAAGTGTGGACTATTTATTTCTCTTACCTTTTAGTCCAATTTTTTTTAACCTTGTGTAGGATGGAAATGACTAAAAATTAAAGTAATATTGCAGTTACCTTGTCCTTCAGCTTCATCTGCGTCTGCAGTTATCGGTAATGTACGCAACGACGGGTCTGTTGAAATATTACTGTTTCCGTCCGAAGTCATATTTTCTTGTCTACGCTGTTGTACAATAGTTTGCGAAATGTCATTTCGAAAACTTCCCGGAATATTATAATACAAGCTTTCTGAAATAAGCTAGCTTAATCCAGATTCGACCTACTGTATATCTAATAAATTTGTGGAAAGAGTGTTTCGTACTTTCACAAGAAAAAAAAAAAACTTGAAGCATAAAACAACCTGACTGGTCCATCGGTTCTAGAACACTATTTGTTTGGAGCGTTATGCAGATGGACTCTGATGAATGTGCAGGATGGGCATCAGCAACGTCATCAGCGTTTCTAGCACCCTAAATTCACACATATCTTGTTAATTTAAAAGCACAACGCTGGTCAACAATATAATACAGCAAACAACAAATAGAAGTAAAAGTTTTACACCAAATTTGCGCAAAATTAGTTCTCGTATGTCAATTCAAATTGTTACAAAATTTTGCTCCAATAGACTTTTTTTTCCATAATACCTCACCCAACATTACTCATATGCATGATTCCACTTTTATTATAACATTTTTTGATATACACTCAACAACAATCACTTGTCCTGCCTTCAGTTTTACCTAATTAAAACCAAGAGATACATTAAATGACATCAATAAATTGCTAATCATGTAAAAAGTATGTAAATAATGTTAATACACACCCCATATTCTTCCTCATCAATAAACAGACGTGCAGTACTGATACTTTCATTTGATCCCGTATCATCCAGAGCTCTCCTTGAAGATTCCTCCGCAATTTCCCTCGCCGTTCTTATCAATTCTTCTACTGCTTTTTCATGTTCTTCCTTCAAAAAGTCTGCCAGAATTAAAATACGGAAGTTTCTTCCCATTTTCCAAGCACCTCGTGGTATTTAGCATCAAATTCCTCCATCTTTTCGTGTGTTTTATTTAATTCGAAACTCCTCACTATTCAGAAACTATGAAGAAGGTTAAACAATATTTGAAAGAATGAAATAAACTACCTTCTCAATAGCATCCATAACACCAGTGATATAAGATGCGACTATAACCCACAAATACAAATGGGCATGACCATCGATCATCCTTGCAGCATCAGAAAATCGTTCCAGTGGAAGCGGAACGGATGTTTGTCGTCGTTCTTCACCGGTAATTGCAGTTGTATCGTCCAATCCATGGTCTTGCATCTAAAGAATAAAGTTGAATCTATATTTAGCATGTCAAATTAATGTAATAAATTCTGTTATGCAATGCATAATTAAGTACCAAACATTTGCTACTCTAATTGGTGATAAAAAAAACATCTTGAAACCAATTTCGACAAAAATAATGCAAAAAAATTTTCCCCTCAAGAGGTTATAATTAAACGCACTCTACATGCACTATATCACAAATAGGATTAAAATGGCTTACAACGACATTCAAAAAGCGTTGACGTGAAGGAGTGACATCGAAAAGATGAGTGCCATTAGCTGTTACAGAACCATCAATAAGTCGCTCAATAAATTCATTTTGTGTACCGAATGTTGTCCAACGTCGTACCGCATTCTGTCGATGCAAGCCCGTTGGATTCATATTTCCAACTCCACGACGTTGACCAACCAGAAGGCGATAACTCTGATAAAAATCAGTGTGATTTTTGAGTACGTGATTTTTAGTACGATATCAAAAATCCTGTCGTACGTGGAAAACTTTTATAGTTCTTTCACGAATGTAAAACAAAATTACCGTAGGCCTTTGATTTATTATGCTATCACTGCCGGTCTGTGATGCCCGTTGCAATAAGGGATGCACCGAAGAAATCGCAACGGATCTGTCAGCATGCACAGCTTCCATACCTGAACATATTAAATGAATTCGCAAAATATAAGCTTCTCACAAGTTCCATAAAGAAAATGCTTACTAGTATTTACAAAAAGGCGGGCACCAGTGAAAGCACCATTTGTAAGAGCATCGATATCATCCAAATTTTCAATAAATATATTCGCATTGACAAAATTTTCCTCGGAAGCGCCACCATCTTCAAATCTCTCTGCAGCTCCAGAATTATCTACACTATCTACCAAGGCAAAACGACTTATTGCTGCTGGCTCCATTTCTACCATACCAAAATCGTCTTCGACGCTCACACGTCCTTGTTCTAAAATCAGGAAATACCAGGCTTGATGGGCAAAAAATCCAATAATTCTATTAATTCTATTTCATTCTATTGCAGTCAACTGCTTTTGAGTTTAGTATATTTCGGCAAATAATTTTACTCACAGATTTCCACCAAAATGGCACAGCACTAGAAAGAACTATGACAGAAATGTCTCTTACCACTACTGCATTTGATTCGCACTTGCAATTAGAAGTCATGAGAAGGAAGCTAATGCTTACATAAGATCAATTCTAAGTCACATACAGCAAAATTAACCTTCTATTACGCGTTCATCATCCGATTCATCGTCTACGTCCATTTCATTAAGAGCAGCACCTTCGTCCTGTAAAACATTGTTTAGAATCAAAATCGCACGCCAATACTTATCACACACAATTCCCAGTTGAGAATGTCCCACTTAGCACACATCGTTTCCACAAATTCGAACAGAATAAATTGTAATTACCTCGTCATCGTCATCTGCATCATCTTCGTCTTCACTTTCACTTGAATCCTGAGTAACATCCGGATGTCTGGAACGACCACGATCCTCATCATCATCTGCACAGTAGTCATCGTCATCCGGTCTACCTTGTTCAACCGTTACCTGGAACTAATCCAAACGGGCATCATGCATTCATCTGGCACCACAAATAAAACTGGAAAACCTCCTACATCTTTCCCAAGACACTATTGAAAAAAAATAAAACATGAGGATGCTTAAACTCGTTTTATACATCCCACTGCAGTAGAGTTGCACCAAAGTACACTCACTGATTGGTTAGCGATTCCTTTTAAAGAAGGAAAAAATTGAAGCACAACAGATTTTAGAGGATCAAAATGTCAAGCATATGACTAATAAGCACCTCATGTGTCTCGAAACGATGTTCATCGGCAGTATTACAGCTATCTTCGACATGTTGATCATCCTGAGCATGCTCATCCTCTCTCGCTGTGACAGTAACTGATGCATCGTTTTCTGATGTCGCAACTAGTGTCACAGACGCTGTTGCGTTCTGAGCCGTTGACAACACCTCTGATGACGTATTTTCTCCCGCTGGATTTTGCGCAGCATAGCTACTATAAATTGAAAATTTTTTTTAGTGGGTATAAACAAACAGAAATATAGCTTAAAACTTTAACCAAGCAAGCGCTTCTATTTAGTCGGAAGAACAAATATCTCTCGAAAAGCACCTGATACCATCGTAGTGATGATGTATTTTCTCCTATTCGATTTTGTGCAGCATTGTTACATGCTCCTAAGTAATTGGAAATATACGCAAAATTTAAAAAGGACCTGTTGATTGTGCGCGTTAACTCTTCCAAAACTCGAAGGATGTAATTCAATGTCTCGATACCCTCTTTTGTTGACAAATTCAAATACCATGGTACTCTACTCAATTCAATGCAAACACGCTTCTTTATAATCAAGCGCAAAATTGCATTTGGATGTGTCCTGTTCCGCACATTTTGTGGTCCTGTAGGACACGCATCACGTGCCAACAGAAACAGATCTGATAATGCTTTTAGCTAAAAATAAAAATTTTTATTTTTCACTAGTGTTTCCAGAAAATATTTCAACACATCTCGTGTAGTATAACTATTTTTTACCTTAGTGCATGCCACTTTTGAATCAGTTTCAGAGAACACAATGTGAAGACAAGAGATGATACTTGATATCAATGATTCCTGAGCCTGGAAGCATATTTTAGTAGTTAGATTCCTAATTTCATCGAATAAACAGTTTCGAACGTGCAATCTACATATCTATCACTGAGTAAACAAACATACTTTTGGTGAATGGCTGCACGATGCGATTGCAGCTACAAAAGCCTTCACAGCCAGAGAAAGATTACCATCAGCAGCAGAACCGCCAGGAACAACACACTTACTGAGAAGTGAAACCATAAAAGGCTGCCCATTAAGATCATGCGATTCAGCAACTAATGTTGCTACTATACTGTAACTCTTCGCCAACTCAGCAATCAACCGCAAGAGTGATGCACGATTTATCACTCTACTTGAATCTTCCCATGAGAAGTCCAGTGTATGATTCAATAAATGCGTCAACACCTAACATAAACCATATGACTGTAGTTATCTTTTTGGTCTAGAAAATAATGAAGCGCTCCCAACCAAAATGTATGCGTACATTTCGACTACAAACATCATGTTTTGCATTAACCAAACAGTACTTGCTTTTGCTTTTTATAAGTAAAATATGTCCTCGGACTTGTGCATTTTGGAACATATTGGAGAGATACTGAAGAATACTGTTACAAAACAACCCCACTCGCAAAATAACAGTTGAAATACCTGTTTAATAGGTGAACATGCAGCCCACTGCTTACAAGAAGGATCAATGGGAGTCATCGGTAAAACGGTTATTTGATCCTTCTGTTTTCGAGTAACACGCTCCATAGTAGCAGCAAAAATTTGTGGATGGCGCGCGCATAGCGGAGAAAGAGCGCGTATAGCATGTAACCAATCACGAGTTGTTCGTGGTGTCCTAAAATTTTAAACGATTCAAGAAAACTATCGTAGTTTACTAACAGAAATCCTTTAACCAAATCAAAAAACACGTTCCACAACCAAAAAAAAGTAGCATCTTGAAAAAACGATAATGCAACAACAATAAACATGCCTAAGATGATTCCACCTTGTTAAAGGCGGATTGATGGTATAGCCGCCGGCGGCAATTGTACGGACTGTTTTTTCGAAAATCTGTCTTACTGCAATCTCATCATCAAGACAGTGACGAATGATGAGGGCCGCAAGAACGGCTAGTGACGGTACTGCAGAACCCAACATATTTATCACTGTTTGCACACCCCCATGCTGAAAATTATGTACACTCAGTAAGAACTGTGTCTTAGGTTAGCAGGAAATTCATTCGAACAAAAGTTAAGGTACGTGATACCACAGTTCTGGCATCCCGATAGAGCTATATTAGATTATTTACCTTGGAATCAGCCTTTGTCACACCATGGGCCTCAATCTCGACATTTAAACACCTTATAATCTTAATCAGAAAAGGACTTCATATAACAGCACCTTTCTTCTCCGAAACATTGGACATCAAGTAACAACTGCTCTTATATTATGATTCTTTTTGTTAAACAAAATTATTAATCCTTTAATATGAAGTTTTCTAATCATGCTCACTCAAAAAAACCACGCAACCTGTAAAAATTCCCTTGCGATTCTGAAGTCTCTTGTAATGCGTGCAGTCAAAATAAGAATTGCATGGATCGAGGTGGCATCTATATTTGATAAGCCCAGAAGGCTAATAACAGCTGGTACAAGCCTATCGTGCACTGTTTCACTCCAGTTTTTATGCTCCTTACTCTAAACATCATAATCATGAAAAAATATTTGATAAAATTAACACGTTTTAAAAGGCTTTACGAAATTCACCTAACCAGCAATTTGTTCATTCTAATCGTAAAGGTATCGTTGACAAATCGACTGCACGGTACACAAAATCATTCTATTCCTTGAGCAAGTATAAGGCGCGACTCATAAGATTATTCTATATAAGCTACTCACTGTATGCAATAGTCTTAACAATTTCAACCATACTTTAAAAACAACCTCAGAAAGTATTTCTGACAGTATAATTCCTTCCTTCAAGCGACCAGAAATTGTTATCGGTCGTTCAATGTGCGATTCGACATTACGATGGCTCATTGATGGAAAATCAACAGTATATTGGCGGCCTCCCACACTTACGCTACAATTTCTTCGACCAGAAAGAAACGCATTTGTAAGTGTATGAGAGGCTGCGGGAGAATAGTTAATCCAGGAAAATACACTACCCCTTTCATCGGTATCCCAGTACTTCCATGCATATGATTCAATAGCCTTAAACCACGAAAAGCATTAAAAAAAAATAATAACGAAATCCACAGCTCTGCAACATTACTTTTTTTCATAACGCTCATAACGACCTTTTCAACTTTATCCTTGCTATCCACTAATTTCAACATCTTATCATACAGATCGATCCACAAGCATATCGGTGCGATAAGCCTGAAATGAGTAAAAAATGGGACATGCACCATTCTTGAACTGCTGAATTACAAAAAATAAGAAAAGAAGTCACCACGTTGGTCAATTCAGGGAATATAACAGCCCAAACAACTCACTTAACAAATGCCGGTCTTCTTCCACAGTGTATGACAACCATGTCAAGCACAGAAATCAAGACACTGTGAAGACGGCACTCGGTAAAGACATCCATATAAGTAGTTGCAATGCCAGGCCACAGCAAACAAACGAAATGCAAACGAGTAGCAAGCGATGAAACTGCTTTCTCATCAGTCTGAAATTTAATCTATCTCGATTAATCAGGATCGTTTACAGTTGTATCCATACTTGCAATCATTAAGGATAGGACATTATATTCTACAACTTCTTGAACCGAACTCTAAGTTTTATTCATAACATCACTACGTTTAACTGTCAAAAATACTGCCAACTTCTAATAGTACTGCAATAATTTGAAAGCTAGGTAATATCATCATTCAACATCTGCAATTTTTCTAACCTCGTCACAACGTAGTTCATCCACCATTAAGAGGACATCTTGTACCAAATATTCCCCAATAAGCATATTTTTTCGCCACTCATCGTCTACTTCATTTAAGATTGCCAGCATAATTTCCGATGTACTGAACACTAACTCTGTCCCATGCTCCATCAAATTCAAAAGAACTGGAATAACCTGGAAAACAAAAACTTCTAACATTGTCCTGAATAGTGGAGAAATCCGCTTCGAACATTACTAGTTTCTTGATCATAAAACGTGCTGACTGTAATTTATAGCTATAAAAAAAGTAAAGCTACAATGAAAAATTGTGACTTTTTGTCCAGCGCAATTTTTATTTTCAAGAACAATAAGAAAACTATACATCTTTGCACAGACGGGATAATACCAGACGGGTGTCAAGAGGAGGTATTTCGTTCAAGGAAATCGGCTCTTTCAAGACAGCGTCGTCCAGTTCTACAATTAACTTGCCGTTTTGGCCACCATTCCCTTCTTCCGCATCAACCTGAGTAAAAAATTTCATTTTTAAATGCTTTTCAAATCAGCAAAGCTATTTTTGCTACATCATTTAAGACAGAATTCAGTAGCTAACATCATCGGTATCAATCCTTTCATCAGTTGACGATTGACGAAGTCTGCCTAAACCGTCAGTTGCGATTAAATACTCAGCTGCTTCTGGAACAGTTGAACACTCCAGCAGTGCATCAACAGCAGCGTCGCGATCGAATCCCATATCAACTAGTAGACCAATGCTTGCTCCATCAAGTTCCGATTCCATTCTGAAAACAAGCACTATTAAACATGACTAAATGGTCTTTTTTTGAGTACCAATGCTAAAACGACAAAAATCAATTATTCGAGATTACAAAAGCTTGAACCAAAAACTGGACACTGACTACCCTCAAAGAACCAGAAGGTGCAATGCAAAACTTTAACACATTATTCTGCAACTACCTGGAATTTTATTGTTTCCGTCACCGACTACTTTTACAAATTAGAAGACAGAGAACAAAATACTTTTTGCGATCTTCGGACATTGTTATCACAGCTTGCTTTTGCTTTTCGTTCAAATGCACAATTCCTTTGACTATTTCACGATATATCGAAACAACCATGTCACACATATTAAAACTAACCGCTTCGCTCAAGGGTAATGACGGTAATATGCTAAACACAACACTAGCTTGTCGAAAAGCGTCCTGAAGAGTATTAAAGGCAAAATACACCGTTACTGAAATGTGTGGAATATGAAAGGTTGAAATACACGCAAAAAAGTGAAAACCTGCTGGCATTTTGCAAGGTACTTCTCAGTTGGAAAATGTTTGGTTTCCGAAAATTTTTCTGGCATTTTATAACGCGAATGGCGGAATGCTTGAGAGCTGACCAGTCGTTCCGCAAGAGACAACCAAGCTTGTAACAACTGCCCCATTTCTACTGCAGAAAAAAAAATATTCAGTTTCACCTAACATAAATTAAATTAAACTGCAGCCTACCTGTAAAGAATTTTAATTTTAGCAAATAGTCCTAACATTTCATATATTCAGAATACAAGCGGTTTGCAAAAGACTTAATGCTTCATAAGATGTCACCAGCATAATAAAAGAGATCCTGACTATCGGTTACTAAACAAAAGCACAGTTAGTATCAGAGAAATAAGATTTATATTACATACCGCAATGATTCTGATTTTGATCAGTTCCGAAGTACTTGGAGATAATGTTGAAAAACGTGTCATGAGTGCCGGTACGATAAAAAGTGGAAAGCATCAAATGATAAGGACTTTTTCGTTCATCAAATAAAACGCTGCTTAGATTGTTAATCCAGACTGCCAAATATGGCAACCTAAAAAAATACAGCTGAAAAATAACCACATAGAGTCTCACTGAATGTTTTCCAAGTATTTGCTTCCTCATAACAGTTTTAAAAGTTTTTGAAGAAGCTAACATTATAGCAGGATCAGTCTCCTCGTAAGGTTTCCATTCTAGAGCTTGCCGGAAACCTTTCATTATTTGTAACGCTAGCTGTACAGAGCTATCGCATGTGGTACCGCTATCATTTTCCTGAAGTCTTCTTGTTCTGGTTATCCCACCGATTGATATTTTGACAAGCATTGTCACCAATTCTGTGCATTGCCGGTTGCAACGATTCAAGGCACTGGTTCCCGATTTTGAACGAAGCCAATAATCATCAACTAAGAAGATATTGAATTAGTACAACTTTAAAAATGTATCAGAATTTTAAAAAATTTATGGAAAGAATTAAAAATTCTCCCTCCTGCTTCTCAAACTCTTGACTACTAATTTGTTTCTATTTTTCTTCGATATATGAAACCTGTGTAATGTATGCGATCTGTTTTAAAATCAATATTATATGCAATGAATTGAAAGAATAAAACAGGGGGAGATAAACCATACAATTCATCTTCAAAAATTTACTTACGCAAATATTTCGGTCGGCCGACACGCTGTGGTACACTATCCGCCCCAACCAAGTCTTGTTTCAGAGTTATATTAGTTTCTATTTGTTCGTCTGGTTGAATATCATCCGTTTGTGTAGAAACTGTACATTTGTTCGCTGCATTAAATACTTGTAGAACTGCATTTTCCCAAACAATTACTCTGAAAAATAAAAAGGTTTGACTCCGATCTCATCAATGTAACGCATAATAATTTAAAAGCTCACCTCTGAGCTTGATTACAGGAATAGAGAAGTCTGCAACCTCCACCTGTCCAAAATTTTAGAATTGCTGTTTTCGCGGCTGTGTTATTTCCCAGAGCAATTTTTGACAAACTGCCAAGAACAGAACAGAAAATTGAGATCGCACAAATATTTGCCAACGAAGTATCTGCCGAACTCAATGTAAGCAATGACGGCTTCGATGAATTACTGTTCGTGCTACACGAACCCACCATATCAAGACAAAATTTGTTTAGCCGATTCGCAACCATATCTATCACATCACTACTCCTCGTATGTTGCTATAATATGAAAATACAGTGAACATGAAGTCACTAGTAATGATTCGTTACAGAAGCCTTCTCCTTTTTCTTAAATTTCTTAAATTGTTCGTGAATTTTTATTCTAAAATCTACTCCAAGAGCTTCAATGGAGTCTTAAACCGCTGGCAATGGCAGGTTATTGGAACATAATCACACAGCTTCTCAAAAATTAAAATTCGATTTTGGAAGGTACCAGACTAGTATCTATTATATCAACAAATTTTGTAGAATAATTAGGTGATTAGTCCTCCGAGCTTACCGAACTCCTATTTTTAAAAGGAGCTCACACCCATAATTATCCAATTACTCCATTAAATTCATCGATATGATGATTAATCACTTGATGAGCAGTTTCGCACTTTAAAGTTCTACACCAAAAAAATAAAGAAACGCTTACAAAGAGAAATCGCATTATATTAGTGACCAATTGAGGAAACAATGACTGCGATAATTCCAACGGAATTTGCCGAACAAAGAGTAAAGAAAGCAATTTATCAGCGGCGCCAGTCTCTATAAAAAAATCAGCTTGCTCAGGCGATGCATTATGAGTTAATAGCGTTTCCATGAATTTCCCAATATTCAGCAGATATTCGCCAAGAGGAACAAGAGGTCTGCCATCGCAAACAATCGATAACGATAAGCCAAGATCGAGCTGATGTGATTCATTTTCCGTTGCATGCATTTCTTCCCTATATTTTAACAGTGGTTAAATAACGATTTTCTCTCTAACAGTTAAATCACTGTATGACAGTTAAACTCTTCTCAAACTTCATATCAGGCTTCTAGGCATTGTGCTAAGACGGTTAACAATACTCTCCAAATTTCTGAACTCCTTATAAAGCAAAGTCATACTTCAAAGGATGCGACAGCTACCATTTTTAGCTATAATTATAAAAAAGTTACATATTTGCAACAGCTGAAGCTGGATCATCATCGTCATCATCAGATGAAACATTGCCCGCCATGATAGTTTCATCTTCTTGGCTGGGAGAGGCAGACGGAATCGCAGTACTCGAAGGGCTTGCTGAGGCTATTTGACCACTGCGACATGATGCAAGGGACATGACACAACGTGCAGAATCAGCAGATACAACATCCAACAATTTATTCAACATCTGAAATACAGGAAAATATATAACCGACAATTCCTAGTGCGACGAATAGGGTAGAAAATTTTTCGCATTTTATATCTATCAGAAGACAGAAAGAAGTATACCTTAGACAACGAAATAACAAAATTTTCTCGCAGGGTTGGATGATGGCGCAAAAAAGCGTCGAACGATGTGCCAAGATTCAAGGATACCTCATCTGCAGTTATTATAAAAATTTGCATGCAAAAAAATTCATATACCAAAATAAATTTCAAACCAATTGTAATCATATTTAATACTACAATATCAATACCACTGGCTGACATAACACTGCCGTATGATATCAATTTAATAACCTGCCAAGTGAATATAATTAACAAGTTAACAACGACTTACTCATTTCGTTGCGACGGCATTTCATAGCATATATGTATTTGGTCGACAAGAAAATATTACAGAAGTGATCAAAAGGATTTTCATCTATAAAAGCTTTCAGTCCACGATCGTTCAAACAAAGCGCAGTGAATGTGTTCGGCAATGCAGCAATGACGTCGCGAGAAGTGGGTAACTAAAAAAAATCGCAAACAATAGAATGCATTTATTACAGTTATCAAATTCGCATTTTTATATCCATACCTCTTGACGGAATATTGCCCTTAAAACAGCACTCGTAACACCTTTCTCTTGCAACGACGTAAGCAACGATGGTTCCTGATAGATGAAATTTGTGATCAAGCAAACAGCTGTAAATAAAGCATATTATAAACTATAAACTGCATGGAAAACAAGAAAATCTCATTTTAAGCAACTGATTTATAAATGAAAATTTGTGGGTTATCATAAACAGTAGGGATGACTGTAATTTGAATGCCAGTGACATAATGGTTTGATTACACCATTTGTCACTGAAAGCTTGTCATTATAGAACAATTAAGTGCTGACCATTATGGAACAGTGAAGCTCCAAAAAATCCGCAGTTTGTTACGATATTTACTAAAGCAGCCGGCAAAGCACTATCCATAACTGAAATTTCATTGTAATAAATGCATGCATGCGTATATCGATAAACCTTGAAATGTCTCTCCAACGTCCCAAAATTTCCAAGAGATTATGGAATAAACAAACTTACTATGTCGAGTACTATCAGCAAACTGCGTATCTTGAACCGCTCTTTTGATAAAATTCAGCAATGATTTAATCAGTGCAGCACGCTGCTGGTGACACTGTTCTGTTGTAGGTCCAGTGATGCTCAGTTCCGCCAGATGCTTCATACATATATTGACATCAAACTATAAGAACTCTAAGTGACGGACATGAACTTCATGTTCGTTATACCGTGTTACACATGTGAAACAACCCAATTACTGATTGGGGATTTCAATTCAAAAATTAAGCGACAATCTACAGTTACACTTAGCAACTTCAAAACTGCTATTCTCATTCACTTTGTCAAAAATTTCACAAACGCTAACAATTAATCGATGGACAATAATGCTCATTCCACTGCAGGATGTAAACCCATTAGCATCTAACGAAGTCATGATATCGATAACACGAACAGCGCGTGTAACAAATGTAATGAGTTCTAAAGGTAGCGTTTCGCAGGATACTACACCCAGTAACGTTTCTGTTAAAGAGCACGAAACTAACGCTTCGCCGCCTGCAAGAAAAGACACATTCAGTAAACATTCATTCCACTGAAAATGAAGTGGTACAAGAGTGTTATGATACTAAAGAGAACTAACTAAAAATGAAGTTACCATTTTCAAAGCCAGCAAGATGATAAAGCAAAGAAAAAAGGGCAGTGCAGAATGGCACTGTGGTATAACCATTTCCAATTCTTCCGCACCGTAGGTCATCGACACACTGTCGAGTCACTCGGGCTAGGAAACCATGATAGGAATTTACTCCAAGGGATTCCACTACTACATTCAATCTATAATTTTTTTGATTTCTGTAGGGTGTTTGCAAACCTCGAATTTATCAGCAAATTTTTAAGTCAGCAGTTAAAGACAAATCACTATTTACAAATAAGACGTACTGAATGTTTCAATTTTTGCCATCAGCCACTTATTAGCACTTATTTTCCAGAAAATCAGTATGAATTAAAAATTCGGACAAAGAACACCTTACTTTGCAGGTTTTCCAAGTGAAACAATACTAGTCAGTGTACGAAGTGCTTCCGTTTTAACAGCGTCAATGATTGATTCAGACGTATTATTAATTAGTAACAAACGAGTTATTTCTTCAATAAGGCCATCATAAAGCATTGTGGTCATTGCCCATTCTTGTATCAAACTACGAGTATAAACTGCAAAAATGGAAGCTATGCTGTTTAATTTTTTTTTTGAATGAACCACTGAGGAAATCAAAAAAATAAGCACCTAGTACAGATAGTGAAAGAAGACGGGCAATAATGCTTAGGCGTCGACCGCGAGAAGTGTTAAATGATCGCACCAGACGTAAGCGAGCTATGAAAGATGCGCGCTCATCCTCCTCAATTCTTTTACCAGATAACAAGTGTTCCAGTTCAACAGCAAAACTTTTATCTAACTGAAAAAATAATTTCTTCATTGTAAAAAAACGGAGATGAAACAATTCTTTGTCATCGCTTTGCCACTGGTTAGCAAAACCTACATTCGTCGCAGAGAGTCTTCAATTCTTAGTTTCTTCATTACGGAAATTACGTAACAAGTTATAAAGCATAATCAACTCACATGTATAGAACGAACAACATTGTTGGTATCCGTCTGAAATCCGATTGGTAACAAGGAGGAAGGCCGCACATTTGTAGTACAACATTCGTCCATCTTCATACTCCTAAGCTTCCCATTCCAACACTGAAAAATATAAAAGTAAATAAAATATCACCCTCCCAGCTTCTCTCCTTATTCAATTTATTATCCACAAACAAAACATGAGCTACAACAATTAGAAAACAAGCCTGGGCAATAGCATAAAGTCGGATAGTGAGCTTTTTCTGTTGAATATCACTGAGATGTTGTGAGAGAAATCTTGAGCGCTTACTAATGACCAACAGTAATCTCAATGTTTCCACAACAACCTCCACATTACCAGAATCCAACAAGCTTAATAAGCGCTGAAATTGCTTGTTTTAATAAAAAAAAAAAGATGACACACAGGAATAATTAACCGAAAATGAAAACTATTAATGAGTGGATTAAACGAAAGAGATTGACCGAGGGGAACTCCCTACTTGAATTTTTCCAGCATGCAGTCCTGCTGCAGGGGCAGCGTTGCAGCGTACATTATCAGGGAGACCACAAGTACTTACTTATATCTTGGGAGGCACACTAATAATTCTGTAAGGTTATGCAATAAATGCGTAGAAGCTTTTATGCAATTCTAATTAGGCGATGAAATCACGATGCTGTCAGATTTTTTTCTAAAACTCAGGTGCCAGCAATTTTTGTTTAATTATGATACTAACATCAATGGAGTTGTAGACTGAACGGGTGAAAGTGTTCTCGAAAAGCATAGCAGTAAAAGAAAGAACTGATGTGACGTCTGGTATTAAATTCTGGTCTTCGTCGATTGCCATTGGTGCACCCGGTGAAGAACTACACGTTACGGCATCCTTTAATACCTCATCGCACATGTTCAAAACATCGGACCATCTCGCCATTTCAGACTGCAAAGAAGAAAAGAAAAATTTTAATAAAATAAAAAAGTGAAAATAATAAGCAAAAAAATCCCCATATCCTAATGGAAATGAAAGCGACTACACTGCATGAAACAACACGTAATATCCCTACTTTTCCAAACTGCGGCTGCCATTCATGAACTTCAGTTAATCGTTCCAAAAACGTTCGCCGATCCGAAGCTGATTTGATATGTTCAATAAGTTGCATACATCTGGGGAACTGAAAACGTTTGTTAAAGTAAATTTCTTTACCCGTCACCAGTGGGTCCTCAGATAATGCACAATTTCCTTGAACTAAAGATTCATTACGAGGGTTCACACTCTTTACCGAAAACATTCTGATTGCAGCATTACAAAAATCTCAATAGAATATATTCACCAGCACTCTTGTACGTCATATGGTGCTTACATTTCCATAAAAATGAAAAAAATTAATGAAAAAATCATGCAACTGCAAAAGAATTTAACTTACAATTTCTGCACTACACGGCCGTAATGTCTTAGAATCGATTTTCATGTCTAGTAAGAAGGCGATTTTTTTAAACAAAATCCAGTTCGAAATAAACACCAAGAAGAGATCTTAAAAAAAAGCATACGTATAGTCAATCTCATTCGTAACTTAATGCATCAGCCAATAATGCAAAAACATCACCACTACAAATGCTATGTGCAATGAAATTCGCTTATTCATGTGCTAATTTTGTTGAAAATTTAAATCCGTCAAATCCTCGTGAAGGGATACTACTACACGTGAAGGGATACTCTGCAACCACTAATGAGAAAAAAGCTTTTTCTCATCGATGTCATTCCCACTCCCTCTTTACCCTCTACAGTCATATTTGCAGTGAGCTTCAGACTTGAAAATTTAGGTATATATCACTGCGTATCCTCTCATATTCTACCACAAGTATGTTTCGTTTCGTTGCATATTCGGTCATATCCCACATGATGTTCGGTCTGGTCACATCATAATAATAGATCATTAAGGTATCTCATTAAGAAACAAGAATTCGTGATTGCTTCATCAACACTTTAAGTGCTGTGATGAATTATGAAAACGACAGCAGGCATAAATCCTTCAAAGGCCGCCTTCATAGCTCAAAGTATTATCCGCATATTCTGGACAACTCTTCCCAAATATCCCTCACAAATATCATGTCCCAAACCGCTGGCACGATGCCAAAGCTATCAGTTTTAAGTAATAAAGCACAAAGAGTGTTTGTATGCATTACAGTTAGCAGGACAACCACACTCAGATATCTCGAAGATAGCCCCGCTTTGATGATAACCAAACCTCACCTAGTAGACACCAGTCACTGAATGTTAGACCAATTACAATGAATGAATGAAACTTCTAAATCTATTAAATGAAACTAAATTTTTGAACATTTTTTGAATATTTATTCATTTTCTCCATTAATTTAGCATTTGGAATGGTCATAATCAACAATGTAACATGATGCCAAGAATTTCAGTGAAGCAAAAGGAAAGCTGGTGAGTGTTACGTCAGTGAATCTTCTCGCTACTGCGAAAATATTGTGTGGCCGAAAAATCCCACATACATCCTTGTATCATATCACATTTAAAGAATGCAGTAAAGACGTCTAGTAGTGGAGTAGCGCACAGAAGAATGCGAAACATCGGCTTTCATCATTTCTTTCTTTTTTTTTTTACATTATTTTAGAATCAATTGATTCATTCGAGCATTCCTTTTTCTTTTCTGGAAGTTTCAGGCCACATTTATTTCTGCCATCCTACCTACTCTCTCATCAGTCTACCCGCCCGCATACTCAATAACTTACAGTAATAACCGTACTCAGTCCCTCCAAATCCCAAATCCAATTGCACGCCGGTGTACATGCACACGTCCACCTCTAAATAGTGCAAAATGATCGTTGCATGCGACGAGAATGTTAATGGTAGAGACAGTGATTTTCGTTTAATATGTGCAGGATGTTACAGGTCAAGCTTTTCTACCGGAACTAACCGAATGAGATAATAACGGCAAGCTTAATTCACACGTAAGTCATTTCGTTCCACATGTTTGATCATAAATCTTACATCGATAATCAACTAATATCGGAAACTCATGGTTTTAGTTATGTAAATTTCGAACATGCTGGTACCTAGCTATAGTGCAAGCTTTAAGCTATAATTTTCTAGGATATCCGAGATGTCTTCAGCTGAGATATATTTTTTATTATTTCAGGATGAAAGCTAGAATCAAATTATTTGGATTGCATTATGGGTTGTCGCTGTGTTGTAAGCCAACACAGTGTCTAACATATCGTTTTGCATCCGGAAGCAATCAGAAATCGAGGAAGGAGTTACTTCCATTTGAACAGCGTTTTCATGAGGTGGCAGTCGAATTACGTACCAAGCAAACTTTTCTAAGTGTTATCGGTAGGTTTAGGAACCGTACGTAATTCAACATGATCTGTGGGAAATCGCGGACAAATTGTAGTAAACTTACCATTTTTGACTTGTGTAGGAGTAAATTTTGTAAATGATTAAAGGAATTTCTAATTTTGTACTACAATGTTTCAATGTTCAACGAAGATCACATTGTTTTTCTTGCCTTCCTTAGCAGTCTGCCGTTAGTGATGGCATAGTTGGACACCAGACAAAATCATAATTCAACTTTTTGAATAGAGTTTGTGATGTCAGTCGTTGAACATCGAATTTCAACCGTTGTTTTTAGACCATTCAGTTACATAACCTGGTACTCCTGCAGGTGAATGAAGACGGGAAATAGCATGTTATGTACCCCCCAGGTTTATGCACGAAATTGGATGATGTATTATTTCAGAAAATTTTTGTAAAAAGCAAATTCATGCTCGAGGACACGTAGAATTTATAAATTCGGCACTAAAATATATGAAGGAATACGGGTTGCAGAAAGATCTGGACATTTACAAATCGTTGCTCAATATATTTCCGAAAGGACCTATGATACCTACGAATGTTTTTCAGGTTTGGGCTGCTTATGTTTTTCCTAGATATCAGCTGGTACTTTTTTTGTTGTGATTTGAGATGAAATTGATATAATCTTATAAATTTTAGCGAAGATTTCTCTATTATCCTCAGCAGCAGATATGTTGCACCAAACTTCTCGACGAAATGGAATGGTTTGGTTCGTACGTTTTCCGAATTCCGTAACATTTCGTCTTCAAGTAATTTTCAAATAGAAATATGTAATTCAGCAGTGCAAAAAGGAACAGTACTTTCACGTAACCATCCATGTAAAAATATTATGTAAAACGTGAAAATTTATGATCGACTGACTGCTTCTATGCATTACAGGAGTACAGCCTGACAAAGAAATTCATGATTTAGTCGTTAACGCCTTTGGTGAGTGGAATTATGTCACGAAGAAAGCGAAACGCATGATGTATTGGATGCCGAAGTTGAAGCACTCGAATGCTTATTTGGACCGTCGGAAAATTGAGGGCAAAAAGTTGAGTGCTATAGATCTTGGTTATTTGGCATTAAAAATGATATCACGCGATCCAAGTACACGAATAACACTTGTTAGGGTTAGTTTATTGCAATTTTCATCTATAATTATGTACTTTCATCTATTGTTAGAGCTTCTGTTGCAGTTGGAAAATGTTTTTTCAGCAGCTTTTTCTGAAAAATCTGGATTTCGGTGATATTCAGCAGAAGACATACTTCGTATTCCATAACAAATTGTTCTTTTCGGGGCGTATTTCATCCTAAAACCTCAAGATTATAAGATTATTAGATGCAAAATTTTATAGATTAACGAAAAAGAGACAGAGCTAGATGAGTCAGATAGATGGCTGTTATCTGCTCAAAGTCTTCTTCAAAGGAAATTACTGCAATGTTTGGAAAATAATTCTACGTTATATGTGGACGGACCAAACAAAGTGTATTTAATGGATAATTGTGTTAAGTACGTTGGTCTCTTCAGTGATCCAAAATCTGAGTACTACGAAAAATATGGTGAAGATGATATGGTAAAAGCTTTTTTATTTAGATGATTTTTGTATTTAATAATAAATTTTATTCAGATCGGATATGATGTTTAATTAATTTATTTGTGAACGCAGTTTTTTTGGATTTGTTCTGGTGTCGACATTTTAGCACATGCTGACATATTGTATTGTCCTAAAAGCCCTTTATTTTCATTTGAAATAGAAGTATTGCATCAAATAGCCTTGGAATCAATCGCTATATTTTTAAAAATTTGCGAAGTTAGGTCATGCATTATTTTGCGGAACCAAATTAATCAGTGGTTATCGACCGATTCAGTTTGTCCATTTCTTTTGCAAGTTTTATTCTTTTTGCTCTTTTTCAGGACGAAGACTTTGAAAACTGGAAAAGCGAGTGGGATGAAGGATATGAAAAACGTCAAAAATGCAGCATTCACGAACAGATGCATGAAACAGTTTTGGCCCTTTCAGTTTTTGGCAAAGTTTGTCAGGATACTGCAGTCAGTTGGATCACTCATTTGCAAGAAAAGAATCCATCCTTACGTAATGCCCGGGTTTTATTCCGAACGAGACAAGCTTGTGAGACACTGGTAACACAATTATCTTGATGTGAACTTTTTTATTAATTTCTGTTTACTAGAAGTTGGTGCAGTTAATAGACCTGCGTTTTAAATTATTCTTATTTCTATATAAGACCGACATGTTTGTGCAGAGAAACCAGTATTTCTTTTGTATTGTTTTTCCAGTGATATTGGAATTTTTTTTTCATTTGCGTATTAAAAGTATTGCGTACTTTACATCATTGTGGAACGATGTTTAAATTGTTTTGGACATATTGATAAATCATACATTCAAACTTCAAGATCCGTGCACAATTTTTTGAATAGTTCATGTTGAAGAAGTGCGATATCAGGGTGCATGGCTGAATCTGTAATGGTGAATGGGATGTTGAGTATGAAAGAAAATACGGAGGGTTTCAAGATAAAATGAGACGCTTTCCACAGAACAATTTTAAGATATGTAGTCTTTCATATCATGTAGTAATTTGGCTGGTCATCAATGCAGCAAAGCCATTTTGCAGTTTAAATCATAACTGGGAATTCTAAAATCAGCTTTAAATTAGGCGAGGGAAAAGCGAGCAAGAAATTACCTCTTCGAAGTGTAACATTCTTAGAAGGCCAACATTTGTTTCTGTTTTCCTACCCCTAATTCAGGACCGAAGAAGAGAATGCTCTTCGACATTTGAAACACACATTCATCATATTCGTTTTTTAGTTTTTGTTTCTCGGAAAATATTTTTGAAATAATTCATCACACCGATAATAGGTAAGTTCCAGCAGGATTTAGAGTTCGAAACCTGTTACAAGTGCGATTTGCGAAACGTCATTCAATTTTATCTCACGCTTTAGCACTTTCTTCAGCGTGAAAGTCTCGTAATTTAATGAGATCAACCAATACCCAGTTGATAGATAGTGAATGCTCCACTGGGTTAATAACTGTATTGCTTTCATAGATCAGTACAGGTATATTCCATCTGACATCAATATTGAAATAAATATTGCAGTTTTATTCTTTTTTTTTCAATATTTGAATGTACTGGAAGTGAAAGATGTCCAGCTAAAGGAGATGCGATCTATAACAATCTTTAGATGATCATCCTAGGAATGCTACCATGCTTAAAAGCTGAGTATTTTCATTTGAGAACATTTACGTCTTGTTTTCGAGGAAATACGATATCACGCTCACAACAATGATGTGTTGTCTGATTGATGCAGTTGTAACATAATCTAATAAAAGATGCAAGCTGATATTGGTATCATGGATGTGATGAAATAGTATACATACATTTCATAACAATTTTCATTTTCCAGGAAATTCATGGATTCGTTGCAGTTTAATCGAAGGTTAGTGTTTGAAACAACTGCAACAGTTTTCACTGCAGCTAGTATTCCCCGTCAGTGTTACCTGAAATGAGATTACTCGACATGACTCATCGCTGAACAATGTAACGCTTGGATTAAGAAAGAAAAGAAGGAAGGAATTGCAACTTATAGAATTTTTCAAATTTAAAGGCAACAATGAATAAGGAAGTTCAGAAAGAAGAAAAAATGAATGCTGTCACTTCCTTTCTTTTTTCTGTTCTTTAAATTAGTCAGTTATTTATCAACAAAAATGTTGCAAACAATTAACATTAATTTTTCACTAATCTCTCTTACCTCATTAACTTCTCCATCCAACTAAATCAATCATAATTTAAGAAGGAGAATGAATGAAATGTCTAATTTTCCACTCATCAATATATTTCCTCTTTTCACTCTCAAATCCTAATTTCATCATTTCTTACATGTAAATAGATAGCTATGTGAAAATGAAAAAACTACGTTATATTCCAAAACGGGAATTGAAGTATGACGAAAGTTTATTTATTACACTCAAATCCTTTAAACTCTTCATCTTTCGCTCTCTCTCTCTCTCTCTTTCTCTTCCTCTCCATAGGACGAATTCATGTGTATATACTGATATTCTCTTTTTTTTCTCATTTCCTTTCTATTACTGACTGGAAAGAAGAAAAAAAGAAATCGCATGATTTACAGATGATTTATTCTTTTATTCCAATTAGTTCATTCATATGGCAAAGTATTGTGTATGTGTATGGATGTGAGTGTATGTGTGTGTGTGCGTGTATGTGTGTGTGTGTATGTGTGTGTGTGTATGTGTGTGTGTGTATGTGTGTGTGTGTATGTGTGTGTGTGTATGTGTGTGTGTGTGTATGTGTGTGTGTATGTGTGTGTGTGTATGTGTGTGTGTGTGTATGTGTGTGTGTGTATGTGTGTGTGTGTGTGTTTGTAGTATGTGTTTTGTTAACTATTTATGATGTGATTTTTCAATGTTTTCATTTCTTTTCAAAAAAATATATCTCCCACAATAAATAATATGATTGAAAGGAGAGAAAGAGAGAGAGAGAAAGAGAGAGAGAGAGAGAGAGGGAGAGAGAGAGAGGGAGAGAGGGAGGGAAAGAAGTGATGAGAAAATGGTACAAAAATGGTAATCAACCAAATGAATCAATTTCATTCTTCGTGAAAGGATTGCAGGATAATAATGTGGCTAATAAATAAATTCAATGAAATAGTTTAGTGCTCAAAGAGAATTGATTATTTCAAAGTACAATTGTAATGTCTCTTAAAAAAATAATTGTCCAAAATTAAGTCAAATTATCACATGAACTAAATTCATTGAGTTAGAGTTAAATTGGCAAAAATTATAGTTGTTATGAAATTTTTCATATAAAAACAAAGAAAAAAAAGATATTTAATAAGTTTCCGGAAATTTCATCAATGAAGAACTAAAAATGTCTTGTCCTAAAATTTCAGCATTACTCAAGCACAATGATACATCCTAAATTCATCATTCATCATCATCTCTCTCACTTTCACGTAATTTATCCCGCTCGAAAATTATGAACCGGAGCAATCCGCTGAATCAATTCTAATTTCATTCAACTAAAATAAAACTCAAAATGATTGAAATGCTTCTCAATACACGTTCATCATGCTCTCTCCTCACTGATCAATCGCAACACTCATTGCAAATGTTATGAAAGTGGGAATTTGACGAATCATTCAAATCACATTTAACTGCAATCGCAAACACGGTAATCACATTATCAAATGAAAACAGTTTCATTGATCATTTCACATCCATTACTCGTTGGAAATAAGTGAGAAAGTTGGAAAGGAAAAAAGGAACACGAAATTCACGAAATTTGTTTCGTCGAATTTTACTTCGTTCATTGATGGTGCGGCGGAATGTGACGATGAGTTGAGTGGATGGGGATGGTTACAAAGCTGATAAATAGAAATTAACGAACGATTGAGGGATGACAGTGACAGCTAATTTCCTAACTTCTTCTTGTGAATTATCACCTTTATTCTCCTTCATCGGTAAACAACAAACCGTACTGTTGAATTGTCGCTATTTGAGGAGAATAAAAAAATTAGAGGGAAAATGATGAGAGTTATCTGTTAACTTTTCAGGGTGCAATAGTAACTCTGTACATCATAACTTTAATTGACTAAAATTTTCTAACAATTCATATGACGCATTACAGTTTCAATTTAGGAATAATTTTTAAGATTAAAAATTTGGGCAAAAATTGTTTTGCTGAGGAAATTTAACTCATTCATGATGATCAGGATAATTTTGCATGAGTGTTAGCTGGTAGGCTTCAGCTAGGTGGTTGCTGCTTGCATGTAGCTGCTGCTCCGCAATCACTTTGATAATAGCAATTTTACAAAACACAAAACGAAATCCATCATTTGCATCAGTTAAAATGTAATTTTAACTAATTTTTCACGAAAAATAATGAGGAATATTATTGCAAAATTTTTTGATAAATTGATAGTATTAGGATGCGTTCCACATTTAGTGAAAGCAATCGATAAGCTGATTGGAAATACCCATACGATGATTGCAAATTACAGCTAACACTTGATAAATTGACAAATGCTTTCCATAAAACATTTAGCTGTAGCGGTTGCAAACATTTAAAGTTTGAACGAACGAAAACAAATTTCAAAAAATTAATCTTAAAATTAAGTTTTGGCCGTTGCTGTTGTTTCGCAGTGTTTATTGGTATAATTGCGCAAAAAAAAAAATTTAATTTTTCAACAAACGAAAAGTGTGGAAAAAAAAGTTTTGGGTAGGTCAGATGACAGCTATGAGAATGCTAGGCATTGAATTGAGAAAAACCTTACAGTTGCCGATCTGAGAATATGTGTGAAATGAATTCAGAATATTAGCAACACCAGTTGCATCTTCAAAGTCTATACCTACATTATATATACATATATATATATATATATATATATATATATATATATATATATATATATATATATATATATATATATATATATATATATATATATATATGTGTGTGTGTGTGTGTGTGTGTGTGTGTGTGTGTGTGTGGTGTGTTTGTCTGGAACAATAGTCAGTTGCAGATATAGTGAAATCAGAATACTAGTGAAATAACAAATAGCAATTAATTAGTGGTTAAGACCAAGTAATTAAGGGTTGTTAAGATGAAGGAATGAAGAGATATGTTATGGGAAATTTTAGGAAATTAAAGGTAACGTGTGGATTGAAAAGATTTCGGTTTTTTTTTTCTGTCTCTCTCTCTCTCTCTCTCTCCCTCGAGAACAGGTCAAATGGAAAAATAAGAGGAATATTGAAATGAGGTAGCGATGAGGAGAGAAGAGAAGAGAGTAGGACTGATAAAAACAAACGAACGAGAGAGGAGGGAAAATTGCATGGATCAAACAGATGACGAACAGTAGCATTTTTTCACATGTATATGCGTTCCACGACGGTGACCAGGAACCAGTGTTCACGGAAGGATATAAAAGAACCTCGCCGCTAGTCATTATGATGGCGTAAAATGGAGGAGCAACGAGAACGCGCATACAAGGCAGTTGCATATGCAGCTGTTACCTTCTCTTTCATATCAATTTTATCAGTCTTTATCACTATGCCTATCATTTACAGTTTTGTTGATCACATACAGCAACAGACACGGAAGGATCTACAATTTTGCAAGGTATGAAGAAATAAATATTTATCATTTTCACTAATAATAACTTATCCTATTGCCATCTATGACTTACCATTGCACATGCTTGTCATCCAATTAATGAGTAAATTTTTTTTTCGATAGCAATCTCTATTATGACCATATATCATTTAAATATTCTATACTATTCTATTCTAAATTTGAAAAATTTTTTTGTTGCAAACTAAATCTCACTTGAATTCATTTCATAATTCATTCATTAAACATTCAATAAGATATTGTATATATTTTTTTTTCCTGATACACCAATAATACGTTTGCTGATGAAAAATTTTCAATAACTTATGAAGAAGTGAACAAATTTAATATATACATTAAATTTTTCTCATTTTTTTAAAAAAAAATCTATTACTATTTTTAATTTTTTTAAACATTAAAAAAATATCCTTTCGTTTCTTTTGTTAGCTTTTTTTAGTGGGAAAAAATTGAAATTTTAAAATAACCATTTTTGATTTCCATTACTTTATATTCACATTCGCAGACAGATGATCAAAATAATTACTTGTGAAAGAAATGCTAAACTAAAATTTAAATCTTCCATAACTTATTAACTAATTCGTTTCTTTCCGTTTAGTGAATATCGCTTGATTTCTTTTTTTCTCTCAATTTATCAGTTGTTACATCATTGGTGATTCTCTTTCCTTTTAGAATAACAATTTTTGATATTTTAATAAAATTAAAAAAATTAAAAAAATTTTTTTTTGTACAGTCCTCAGCAAGAGATGTTATGTCGGAAGTGGCCAAGAAGCAACCGATAACTTATGCAACTGCTGCAACTAACAGGACAAAAAGGCAAATTGGAGCCTGTGATAGTAGGTTTCTATGCCACTGATGAATGAAGTCGACAAGTTGTTAAGGCTGTCCTTTGATCTTTGCGAAATTGCTGATTTGGAAATTTGCATTCAATTTCAATTAATGCATTACCTTTGAGTGAAATAATTTGATTTATGTTACTGAATTGCATTTAGTTACTAAAATTATAGGTTGTTGCAAACCTGGACATCCGGGACGGTCAGGACTACCAGGTGCAAATGGGAAACCAGGCACACCGGGAGCTCCCGGACGGCCTGGTATAACGCTTTTTTTTAATTTTAAATGTATTTTTGTGAAATTTTCTTCAAATTTCAATGTCATATTAAAATTAGTTGAAATTCATTTTATTCGATCACTAATTTCCAGGTGCTCCTGGGCGACCACCGATAGTTTGCGAAGAGGTAGATATTCCACCATGCAATCCTTGTCCACCGGGACCACCAGGACCACCGGGACCTAGTGGTATTCCTGGAAATCCTGGAAGAGCTGGGCTGCCAGGCAGACCTGGAAATAGCGGTGTGATTTTGATAGTATTTGTTTTTGTTTCTCAAGTTTCATTTTCCTAAACATGCGAGTAATGCAATTAGCATTCGAAATGAAATTCTTCTGAGTTGAAATGAATTTATTTGCGTTACGGAATTGATTACGGTAAATATTCATTGTGTAGTGGCATGATTAAGTATGATAGGATAAACAATGCAATAAGCTTTTCAGGTAATGCTGGACCACCAGGACCTGTTGGACCACCAGGGCCACCAGGACAGCCTGGAGCTGACGGTGAACGCGGCGAACCAGGAAGACCAGCGTTAAGTACGCCTGTAATTGCGGGTGATCCAGGTCAACCAGGCGAACCAGGTATGATTTAATCGCTTGCATATTTTCGTGTGTTTTTTAGCCAGTGGCTACAGAAAAAATCTAAAATCAGCCGTGAATTTTTTTACAGCTAAATAATCGATGAAATTCAGGTCCACCAGGCTTACCTGGACCAGATGGAAATCCAGGACGAGATGGACAACCAGGAAGTCCTGGATCCAATGGACCACCAGGACCACCTGGACCACCTGGTAATGCTGGTCCAAATGGCGAAATTGGTGCACCTGGTCAACCGGGACAGCAAGGTGAGAGAGGTATCTGTCCGAAATACTGCGCATTGGACGGTGGTATATTCTTCGAGGATGGAACACGAAGATAATCCCACTCCTCCTTTTTTTCCATTCCTTTTTCGGTACTGTACACTTTGCGAAAGCATTTTTGTCGTTGCGTATTAATTCAGAAAATCATTTTAATGAAACAAATGGGGGCAAAATCACTCATTTATTTCATATAATTCGCACTTTTATTCCTCTCTCTCTCTCTCTCTCTCTCTCTCCCTTCCCTTCCTTCTTGACTTTTTTTCTTGTTTCTCACACTTAAATCTTTTGCATTGAATTATGCAAATGATTTGGAATGAATTGAAATTATTTGGCGATATTGAGGAGATTTGCTAAAATAATTGTTGTGATCACTAATTGCTAACTGTATGATTCAGTTCACAAGTAATAATTATCAAAGGAATGATTGAATAAACAAACAAATACATTGATATTTTGCTTGAAATAGCGAAGAAAAAGAAATCTCCCTCTCTCTCCCTTTCTCTCTCTCTCTCTCCCCTTGTCCCTCCTGCTGTATGTGTGTGTGTGTATGTGTGCGTGCGTAATTTGATGCAAAAGAAAATTAAAAAAAAAAATGAAGTTTCATAAATTCTAGTCGTCACACGAACAAACCGATGAAAAAAAAAAAGAGAAACACTGATAAAATAAATCTTTATTCATTGTCATCATCGTTATCACCCTTATCATTGTTATCACTTCGTTCATGCAAAACATGGAATTCCTACTCAAACATCATTCAATCATTCCATTAAATCCTTTCGCCAATCTATGTGTGTGTGTGTGTGTGTGTGTGTGTGTGTGTGTGTGTGTTTGTATGTGTGTGTGTACTTGTTTGTCTGTCTGCCGATTAGCAGGAAATGTTTATGCAGAATATAATTCCATAAATGTCAATAGGATGAGAAGGGAGAAGAGAGTGAAGGAGAAAAAAGTGAAAGGTAATAAGCAGGGACAGGCGGAATGTAGCCTAGAATTAAGTAGGGTAGCGTTAGCTTAGTCGAGCAAGAAAGGCTAGCCTAGCTAGGCTAGCATAATGCTTTTACTAGTGCTTAATGGTCAGATAATATCCGAGCATTCTCTCGTCAGATACTTCCACCTGCCGCATATTCAATTTCTCTTCCAGTTCAATTCAGCAATCATTGGACCACTTCGTTTCCCTTCCTTTTTGTTGTCATTGCTGTCACTGATAATCACTGATATGTTATCATTTGAAAAGAGCAGAGACGAATGAGTTCATTTCAGCAGTTATTTCACGCTGCTAATGACTTGCGTTTGCAGCGATAGTGAGAATTTAGCTGAAATTTTAATTTAGACAGGTAAAGCAGTGACAGAAAGTAAATACATTCGATGCCACTATTTCGTAAAGATAACAAGGGATCATCGGAGGAGTGGTACAGTATTCGTGATCGTTACGAATTCAAGGATGTCTTAGGTACCGGTGCTTTCTCCAAGGTGTGTCTGCTGCACTTTATTTATTGTTAAAATTTGTTAATTCGCTCTTAAAAATTTTTCCATTTTGTTCGTTTGTTAGATAGCCTAATTTCTACTTACGTATCTCTACGTACTTTAAGTGTATTTACTAAAATCAGGTTACACCATACCATTTGTCAATAAACGATAACATTAACAAAAAACAAATTTAATTCTAAAAATTTGCAAAAACGATAGAGGCAACGAGAGAGAGAGAGAGAGAGCGAGAGAAGGAAAGAAAGCGAAAGAACGAGTAACAATAATAATAAAAAAAATGTTGCACAAATTCTACGTTAACTTTCTCTTTTGCATTAAATTCATCAGCAGCACCGTTTTCTTCCTCCATCTCTCTTCTTCCGTCCACTCCATTTATTTCCGTTGCTAAATTATTATCCATCAACATTTTTATCTGGTCATCGGTTTCTTTTTTTCTTTAATTTAAATTTATGAACTGTTACAATTCAATTTCCATTTGTTCGTCTCTTCCATTTCTTTTCACTCATCAACACACATTTATGCGCTCACAGCGACATCCTTTTTTTTAATAAAAAGAAATATCTGTCTCATTTTGTAACAATTTTTTTTTTATTGCCTTTTTATTCAGTCCAATTTGACACACTTTTTTTTCCATTTCAAAAAATTGAAAATAAAATTAAAACAAATGAATGAGCTGACCCAATCGTTTGTGCTTGTGAAATGGGATTAGTCATTTCTTTTGTGAATGACAGAAATTTCAATATTTTCTATTTAATTATTTAGCATAAATTTTAATACATTTAATTGACCAATTGAGCAGTGGGTATAATTTATAGCTGAAAATTATTATTAGCTAAATTTTATTTTTAAAATTCTAAATTGAAAATTTTTAGTGTTAATTATTAACTCGTTTTTTCTTTCAACATTTGATAAGAGAGTGTTGGATGTGTTAGCGTGAAGGAGGAAAATCGATTAGATATTTCTTTCATTAACAAATTCAGTTAGGGAATGTTTACTGAACATTGTTTTTTTTTTTCAAAACATCGCCCAATAAATTCTTGCACATCTATCCTATTTGAATTTAATTTATTTTTGCAAATATTAAAATGTTAGCGTTGGCAATGATAAAATTAGGATGTGAACTAAATAAAGGCAAATTTTTAAATATCACAAAAAAAATGCGATATTTCACCACTTTTTTCCTCCTTTTTTATTTCAAAAATTAATTATAAAAAATTTTTCAACAATTATTGATTCAATTTATTTTTGAAAAGAAACAAAAAAAAAACAATTGACTGAAATGACATAGTCTAAATTTATCCAATTTAGTTACTTGCACAAAGTTGCTATTCCAATTTTAAAAAAAAAAAAAAAAAAAGGAAATGCACATAAGTTAGTTAGTTTGCATTGCAAAAATTTTTTTGTTTTTTTTTCTCCTTTTTTGGTCAACAATATAAGTGTGAACTTGTAACTTTTACTCTTTTTTTTTGTTGTCATTTACAACGAACACTATGCTAGAGAAGAAGAGAGCATTCAGGTTTTCCTGGCTGAGCAAATATCCGAGCCTGGTTTTTTGGTTGCAATTAAATGCATTGATAAGAAAGCACTGAAAGGTAAAGAAGAGTCGCTAGAAAATGAAATTAAAGTTTTGCGCAAGTAAGCATTCACTTCCTCTTTGTGCTAAAATCATTAATGCTTAGCTTTTCTTTTACGGAACAATTATTTTTAGACTAATTTAAGCAATGCTATTTTATCATTTCGTCAACATCGTCGATTTTTCGCCATCGCTACAATTCATTCCCAACGACAGTTTCATTGAAGCAAATGCTAAACTAATTTTCTTTTTTTTTTGCCAAAAAAAACTCCGATAATTAAGCGAAAGCTAAATTTGGCATTTCAAAATGAAAAAGGAAAAGAAGAAGAGAAATGGCAGATTGGGAAAGTTGCTATTTCTGTTCTTATCAACAAAAATGACCCATGGAGATGGTTGCTCGACGTTGACTTTTAACGCATTTTCTGATAAAAATTTTTTTTGAATAAAAAAACAAGCAAACTTTTATTTTTTTTATGACGTAAAATTTTTTTTTTTTTTGAAAAATTATTTCACACATTTAGGATACGACATTCAAATATAGTGCAATTATATGATACCTTTGACGAAAAACACTATGTGTATCTTGTTATGGAGCTTGTCACCGGCGGTGAACTATTTGATCGAATTGTTGCAAAAGTATTACTTTGCAGTACTCATAGTTGAATGTTAAATTTTTACTTAAAATTATAGCAATACACGTGTTTTTTCCATTTCTTTTACTATACATTTAAATTTCAGAAATAAAGAAAAAATAAGGTAAAATGCTTCTTCAACTTAATATTTTATTTGAATTAAAAAAAAAACATCTATTACCATGTGGAATATTATCACTACTGCATCGAACAAGCGCTTTTTTTTTGATTTTGTGCAAATAATTTTAGAATGAGTGAAATCTTTCTTTTTGTCCGTTTAAATTATCAATTTTTTATTGTTATCGTAAAAAAAGATAACTAACAGTCATTGTACTATCAGTAATAGGCCAGTGAATTAAAAAATATATATTTTTATCCCACTCAGTAAATTTCATATTTAAAATTTTAAGAATGAAATGAGGTAGTTTTTTTTTTTTAAACAACATTTTGTTCTTTTCTTTTTCATTTTTAATAGGGCTCATTCACGGAACGTGATGCATCGATATTAATGCGTCAGGTACTTGAAGCAACGGCATTTATGCATGAAAATGGTGTCGTCCATAGGTAAGTCTAATTTTATTTTTTAAAAAAAAAAATTAACAAAATTCTACAATTTATGCATAACAGACGAAAGTCGAGTGAAAGTAAAGCATAAAACTGAATTGAAGAGAGAAAAAAGAATGTAGCAATAAATTTTATGCATTTCATTTTCTCCTCCTTCTTTCCAACACACTTTTTTGCTCAAATATGAAAATAATATCAAATAATTAATTAATTAGAAGACTGTTGCCGCAAGCGTTTTTTTCTTTATTAGGAAATTCAGTAATTAAACGATGAATTAATTAATTACACAATCATTTTTTCCCATGAAAACAAACACTTGCATTCCTGAAATAGCACTGAAACACTAATATAAGAAGGAATATAATTTGGAAAAATTTAAATTAGTAATAAGTTTGAGAAAAATTGTAGTATAGACAGGTACTTCTGTTTCACTCAGTTAAATAATTGAATGAAATTTCTAATTTTAGAGATTTGAAACCAGAAAATTTGTTATATTATGACCAAACGGAGGATTCTAAGATAATGATTTCCGATTTTGGTCTTTCAAAAATTGAAGAATCCGGTGTTATGGCCACAGCATGTGGCACGCCAGGTTACGTTGCGCCTGAAGTTTGTTTTGAGTTATTTCATTCAATCAGTATATAGCAGTAGATTAATTGTATTGTTATCTGAAATTTTCATGATTCATCAATGATTAAATATAAGAACTAAAACAATAAAAAAAACCCCAAATTTCCTTCTTTTTTTTTTGTCTATTTGACTAAAATTACTAACGCTAATTTTTAAACTGGTGAAGCAGTGAAAAATTCCAGTAATTTATTTTACTGATTAGATTCAAATTTGCTTGGACAAAAGAAAATGGCCGAATCAGTTAGGAGAAAATCAAATATTATAAGCTTTGCTATATGAACTTATTGAGCAATGAAAGCTAAAATATTTCCAAGTAAACAGTTGAATGAGCTAATTTAAAAGATTTATTAGTATATATGCATAAAGCTTGCTGAACAATCGTTAGGATGTAAACAGTGTGAAAATGAAAAATGACGTTGGAAAATGATGGTTGGGGCGGAAGACCACCTGATCAGTGATGACAACAATTGTTGTTGAGGCGCGTTCGATTGATTCAACTTTTTGCATTTCAACAATTAGATTTGTTTGTGTAAACATCACTGAAATTGCGCGATTGGTAGATGAAAAATGCTAGGGAAAGCAATCATGTTGATTGCTTGAAGAACTTTATAAAAACCAATTTTCAATTCATAATGATAATGATAGAGCTGATCAGAGTTGCATTATCAGTATATTTGCGAACTTTGTTCACAATAAATTTCACTACTTTATTTTTATTTTTTTTTATAATATTGATCATGTTGTTGAAGTGAAGGGAAAAAAAATGGAACGCATGAAATAGCACAAATTCAATATTCCAAAAAAAAAAAATTATCGTTTCTTGAAACAGATAATTTACTAATTAAAAATAATAGGTATTGCAACAGAAGCCATACGGTAAAGCTGTTGATGTTTGGTCCATTGGTGTTATAACGTACATTCTTTTATGTGGCTATCCACCATTTTATGATGAAAATGATGCGAATTTATTTGCTCAAATAATTCGAGGTGAATATGAATTTGATTCACCATATTGGGATGAGATTTCTGAGTCGGCAAAAGATTTCATATCACATTTGATGTGTTGCGATCCAGAACAACGATATACCTGTCGTCAAGCATTAGCTCATCCGTGGTAATCGGTTGCTATCTGTATACCTTGCGCATGCAACAGTGATAATTTTAAGCTTATTTAGCTTTATGGGCAAACTCACTTGATCATTGTAATTATTTTCAAACATTCATTTTTTTTTCCCAATCTTCCATCCATTATTTCGTTCCCCTTTCTTCAACTGATCTCATTTTCATTTTCTTAATTTAATTCATGTTTATGAAATATATAGGATAAGTGGTGATACAGCTGGTACAAAAGACATTCATTGTTTGGTGGCATCACATTTGAAGAAAAATTTAGCGAAACGAAATTGGAAGAAAGCATTCAATGCGACAACTGTAATCCGTCAACTTCAAATGCTCCGTTTATCATCGATCTCACAAGCAGCATCCGCGTCGACCAGTGAATGAGCAAGAATTCTATCAATTCTCCAGGAATTTTTTACACGAAAGATGGAAAGGTAAATATGTGAAAAATGTATATAATCCTCATCAACATGCCCTTACTCGATGAATTTTCCTTTTTTTTTTTTTCTCACTTTGAAATGTAATGTGTAGCTGTGTGCAAGCAGCCTCTCGCATATCATTGTCACCACGTGTTCTGCAAAATGTTTTCTTGTAATAACTGAAGTAAAATGGTTAAGGCACATTGATATCTAGCATGATTTTAGGAAGTGTTTTACTTGAGAATTGTCTGAAATGTAGCTGAATATCACACAATGCCACCTCAGTTAGTAAACAACGTTCTCTCTTTTTCTGTGAACTGTCTACCACACAATTCTTCAGTTCATTGGCAAAAATGTACACTGCTTAATGTGTTGTACAAGCCATCCTATTATGAACTTAACATTTTATAAATGTGAAAAGGAAAGCAAGTTTTATGATAACATAAACGGTGTAGAAATGTTAACTTCAATGGAAAGTTTACAGTTATGATAAAGTTAATAGCTTAATGGTTAAAAATATTAACTCACAAAATATGATAATGTTCTAAGTTAAACGTAAAAAAAAATAGCATCTCGTATTCTATCAACAAGCCATGAAGACATTCGCAAAAGTTCTATAATGTTTCATCATCTACAAAATTCCAAAACTTCGAAAAGCATTGTCTAAACAAACAGATTTATAGTAGAACAAATAGTGTTATAACTGCTAACATAATGTTTATGATTGATAATGCATGAAATTTTTAAAAGATATATATAAGAAATTATTTACTGTCTCTTTTTCCCATCATGCCACCACATATTTAGGTCACGCTTTGAATACCGACAAAATATTGATATGGTAAACAGATTAAAAAGTAGATTCACATCCTAATAACTAGAGCAGTAAAATCAGATCATACATAACTGATAACTGGAAGTGGATTGAGCAACTGAAATTTAAAAGGAAAAAAAGTACAGTGGGACAGTGGGACAACAGTGTTGAAAAACCAAAAGATGAATTAGCTTTTTAGAAGACAGTGGATGAAAGTGCAAAATTCCGCTTATAGCATTATTTTTTTTTTCTGAAAATCCAATAGAAACAAATCATGACCAATACATGTAGCGACATTTTGGTACTGGAAAGAACACTACAGAGAATATAAAATGTACATACCCGTTGTCACATATTCTCTAAATCATGATAAATTAGCACAACACAAATAAATCTCACAAGAAATAATGTAATAGTCTAAAAAAGTTCTCAATATGAAATTATAGCAGTACTTTATTCGTGATTCTGTAGAATAGACGTACAAAAGAAGATATAAAATCATTTCGGAAGAAAAAATCAGTTTTGCTTGTTTGCTCAAATATAAAGACTATTTATGTTAGAAAAATATAGGACAAAATGAAATTTGTATATATATATTAGATTGTTTCATATTTCAGTAAATGTTAGTAAATTACCGTCTGAAGGCATGAAGATCTAGAAATGCAATGTGAACAAACATTTTTCAAAGAGCAACGCAACCTCTCCACATATCTGAATTTTACTTCAGTTCTGTCGCTCAGAAAGAACAACTCACATTCTAATATGACTGAGTTTTGATACTTTCCGATTTTCAAACTCGATTTAAACTTCGAGAATTTAAACACTTTTAAAGCTGTAAATGTTTAAAGATTGCTAAGGCTTCTATCATTTTCAGATGTTGTAAAATCACTGAACATATGTATGTATATAAAGAGAATGCAAAAATGCAATGTCTCAACGGTAAGTAAACTTAGTGCAAATTCAAAAAAGCTAGTAGATCCTTCGGCACAATTTTTTTGTATTCGGCCTCATAATTGCTCCGCCGAACAACATTTGCGGCAAGACTCATAAGTGTAACATATCGACCTGAAAATTGTCCAGGTTATGAAGTTCCTTTCAAGCTACAAAAATTTATATTTATTAGTACATGATCAAGGACGAAGAAGTTCTCCAAAAAAAGATTATTTCAACATCGTCAGAGTCAAAATCGAGCGAATCCCACAATTTATCACTGCCTAATTTTGAAGCAAAACAAAAAATTTTGTCGTCCCCATCTCAAAAATATGAAAGTACGTAGTTAAATTAAGGCATATATGATTTATTAAAGGGTAATTGGTAGACCATTCAAATTATTCATCGAAGATCAAAAGTAACCCAATTTGAGCTGCCCAGTTGCACGAGGCAGTTTTGCTGAGATCAACTCCAAACACGTTTGGTTATCGTTATTGCGAGCTAGAAGAAATGCACCGTTTTGAAGCAGCAGCTTGACGATACTCTGCCTAGGATTGCTACCCAGCAAAACAGTATGCAGTGGAGTGTTACCTAAAGAACCTGAATAAATTACTCCCGGAATTAGAAGTCCAAATAGGCAAACAGTAGTTGCGTGCAGACGGGATGATCTCGAAATCATCACTACACATTCATAAGTAAGCTTTGAAATTGAAGTCTTCTGTGATACCGAAATACATCACTTGCTATAATTTTATCGACATACCCAATGAATTCTTCGTGTTTACATTGATTCCACTGTTGATGAGCATTGTAATAACACATGCACATGGAAAACGCGTCGTTACTGGTTTGTCAATATCATGACAAGCAGCGTGAAGAGGATATAGATTCAGGCATTTTGAAACTCGTTTTAAACGTATAACAATATCTGATAACGAAGTGTCAAAATCCTCATCTACATCTGTTTCTATGTCAGTTTGCTGTCTATAAGAGTCGTCTGTTTCCAGTTTGCTGTCTATAAGAGATAGACGTAGAACCTGAAACATAAGTTTCTTAAACATTTACAACAAAATAACAAACTTCGCATAAAAATATTTTCTGCTCCGCTTGCAAAAAAACAGATGTTTCAAAATGCAAATACTGCAACGAAAATGCTGGATGGGTAACTGTTGGATGTGAGTGAGGCACTTTGTGTCTTTACATGTTTTTTTTAGAAATTCCTTTTTTGCTTGGTTCTCCTATCCGCAAAAGTTAATGCTAGAGAATGAATGCCAACCAAAAGAATCAGTTGCAACGAAGCAAGCATCAAGAAATCAATGCATCGGTTTTCATCATCTGTTTCATCGGTAATTTCATCTGTCCTAATCCTTACGTCTCCAGCACTGAATCTGAAATCACAACACCTGAACAATAAAGGAAAGGAATTACAATAAATTAACACTGATAGAAGCAAAGCATAACTGAGATTTTTGACTAACTTCGTACATAAGTAAGACCAACTTAGGTCGCTCTTTTGTCCATTTGAAAACACATTAGCCAATTACCAAACCCGAAAATTATTATACCGAAGAAAAATACAAAATAACCTTTCCAATTCGTGAACAGCTTTTTCTAGTACATCCATTACGCATTTGCGAGAAAGTGGAGCGACACGCACTCCATCTGCATTGGCAATTATGATCCCTTCATTCACCGTTAATATAAACGTATCAATGAATGCTCCAATTGTAGAAATCGTTGACGGATGCAGTGCGCAAAGATGTCTTTGCTAAATTATTTCGTTTTTATTTCAGTTCTGCTGTACGATACACATCCTGTTTAGCTATATGTCTATGAAATTGAATTTAGAAATAATACTCTTTCGAGAAACTAAATCAAGTGGCAATAAAGTAAGTGTACGCCTGAAGCATGCATTGCACGAAACCTTACAATCCTAATCCTCCTTCAGTGGTAAACACATACTTCTTTCGAAAACCCACAAAGTTTGAGTACTATATAAGATAGTTTAAAAAACACATACTTCTTTCGAAAACCCACAAAGTTTGAGCACTATATAAGATAGTTTAAAACAAAACTCAAAAGATTAAGTAAAACTACCAACCTGCAAAATGAGTGCATGCATCCACAGTTGAAAGCATCTGCTTGTTTCACCCAAATCACAATACACTGCACCACGGTAACGTATGAAATAATGTGTTTCGTGATGACCTCCACCAATGATTCTTTCTCGCATAATTAATGCCTGAAGTTATCAACCACATGAACCATGAAAAAATAAGATATTCGGATTAATTCCACACATACGCTCATTCTCACCTGCATTCTGATTGCATCAGGATCACCAATTACATGCCGTATGTCAGCAGCTGTGTCTATTTCGAACAAATCGCCATAAACACGGAGGCCAATACGAACATGAAGTGGCTCACCATAATTAAGTGCTTCATACCAAACACGTACAGCATTACTTAAATCCATCTTTTTATCCACCAAAGTAGCACCGTATAGCTAAAACAACATTACAGATTACTTTTTCAAAGGAATAGTTTTCTGGATAATATTCAAAGATCACTATAATTTCTGACGAATATTTCCTCTGAAAAAGTGAGGCTTGATCATAAAACACATTAAAGGATTTTTATGCCAGATAAACATGTAATACTTCAGTCCTACAAAAACGTTATAAACATAGTGAGGTAGCATGTGAGGGTTTTCATTTCATTATAGGACTATTACTCAAGGCTGAAGTTGCTCAGAAAGATTTACAAACATACTTTTAACGCGTCTCTCGTCTCTTGAGCCGTAGCTACAGCAGACAATGACATAAGTACATCTTCATGTCCAGCTAGTGCAGCGCATTGCATCGGTGTCATACTACAATCATCCTTGACATTTTTTGCGCCTGCATTTAATAACATGCATACAATCTCATTAGAACCAGCCTCTGCAGCGTCGTGCATTGCGGTGTTTCCTGAAATAACTATTTTTAACCAAGGATACTTTTATCAAGTTACAAATGAATTTAGCGAAAGCATACTATAAGAAACAGCGAATGTCCACTCGTTCATTAAAAAACATCATTTTGTTATAACTAACAACGTTTAACACAACTAGTATATAAATGCATCATTAGTATGAATTAGAACACGCCTCTCATTACAGTGAAGCTGCCTAAAATTAATCTTCGTCAACGCAGCACAAGCAGTGAATGTCCCGCTGGACGACAGAGACAGATAAGGCAAGACATGGGGATTTTTGAGCTGCTATGTAAAGGCAATTCATGAAAGGGGCTTACTGTGTCTTAAGTAAAGAAAACATCACAAACGTGAAAATTATTTCATGTTAGTTTGGATTATTAGTTTTCTATCGCAAGCATTGTAGTACATAAGCAAATAACATCCGTGACATCAGCTTTTATGGGAAAATCACCTTTCATTGATGCCCGACAAGGATCCGCTCCATGATTCAGCAGGAATCGTACGATATCAGTTCGCATTTTAAAAGCAGCAATCATCAACGGCGTGTGCCCATGTCGATTAGCTAATTCGATATCAGCTCCTTTTTTCACCAGATATTGAACTAAATGTATATTATAGAACATATTGAAGCCTTCTAATAAACATGATAAACACATGACAAGACAAGTGATTAATACCCATACCTATATCATAATGACCATCATAACATGCTCCTCGTAAAGGAGAACTGTTCGACTGTGTTGTTTGATTGATATCGGCGCCACCTTCTTCAACAAGATATCGAACAATCTTTAAGTGTCCTGCGGCTGCTGCAGCCCATAAAACTGGTGCTCCAGCTAAACTTAACTCACTTTCTTAAAAAGATGTGAAATTCCCAAAAATTGTCTGACAAGAGAGATAGATTAATTACAAACGATAGCGGAATTCATTAAAACTCGGTATTTTCTAGCTATTCAGAGAACAGGAGGGAGGTGCGTGATACGATGACAGGAAAAGAAATGAAATAAAAGGATAAGAAAACTGTTACAATAAAGTGCTCAAATATGTCATCGCTAAATTAAATTGATGCAAAAACTCACGGATGATTTCACCATCAAATGAAACCGTCCCCGTGATTGAGATATCTGCGCCCCTTTCCAGCTAAAATGTATATGTTAATATAATAACATTTCCAATTTAACAGCTGATAAGATTTCGAAGTCATTATGATGACAAGAAACATGTAAGAATTCCATAGCGAACAATAATAAAGTACAATAATACCAGAAAACTTATCACATTCTTTTAATTTAATTAATAAGCTTAAAATAAGATTACCAAATATTTGACAACTTCGAAGTGGCCATTCCGAGCCGCAATGACAAGTGGTGGAGTCTGAGATTTCTCTGATGACAAGCAGTGATTAAGCCATTCGTGTGAACGATCATCCAGGAAAATACGTAATCGCCGTAAATTGCCATCCCGTGCCGAATTAAAAACAATAGCTCGATATGCTTCCGGATTCATTTAGTAAGTCCAGTTACTACCAAATCGGTAATATGTTGGTAGAGTTAGTAGAATCAATCACCCTCGCTCGATCACCTACCCCAACACGTTAAGAAATCACTGCCTGAAATGCTTACTTCATGTCACATGATCTTTACGCAATAACTGCGTCCCAGCCTTGATCCACTCTTGTAGGATGTCCCGACTCCCTTCACAACTTGCTTCCCGAATTGTCTAATTTATCTTCATCATTGTGCTAAAACTCCTTACTGTATTACAAGTAACTCCTTACTGTATTACAATAAAGAGTAATTGACTGATAAGACAAATACGGAGTCACTCGTGGTACGTGGTATAATCATGGAACAAATTGTTTTGGAATTCATTTTTCTATTTGGGTCTGTTCATTATGTGCCAGCCTAACTTTTCATTTTTAACAAAGTAAAAAGCTTAGCTAATGAGTGAGGAGATCCGTCAAACCACAGCGGTTGAGTAGAAGTGGAAGAAATGAAGTGAATAAATTAATGAGAGCACAAATGAACGGCCAAGGAATGAGGAAACATTCGGATGGCAGAAGAAAAAAGCAGAGAATTTAACGATGATCGAGTGCTTAATTAAAATGAGAATATTTCATGAAAGATGGATGTGATAGAGGAGAAATGACCAGTGCCTACTAGACTTTTACAGTTTTAAAAATTAATTTTACATTAGTTAAATTTAAATTATTAACACAAACTTATCATTGTTGCTACTCAAGAGTTGCGTAATTCACTTCAGTGTATTACTAATTAAACCGATTAAAATCGTTATTAAATTATTACAGCTACCGTAAAAGTGATAAACGTACGATTGACCACTTCGATCAGCGTTATCAGCCTGTAAATTACATGAAAGAGAAGAGAAAAAAACAAGCAATGAGCAGCAAGCATCTCTGAGCACTACAGTGATTGCAACTGATAAGGCTATTGATGACCTGTACCTGTTCATGAAGGTTGCTGATCATCCCGATTCCCTTCCAGTCCAATAACTGTTTGCCCTAAATTGGTACTCCATTGCTACTCGTTACTTTTTAAACCAAATCTCTCCTCTCAATTCAATCAAAATTGATTGAAATGAGAAAATTTTAATTTTGCATAACAAGCCTTAGCATCTTTTTTTACAATTTAAAATTATAATTAATGAGAAATTTTTAAAATTGATTCCTTCTTTTCGGTACTTTTTGTACAAAAAGGATAATTTAATGCTTTCAATGAGTGATTTATCCATTCGGTGAATAGTATCCGAGTAACTGGTCAATCGAATTCATTCATCCGAGCTAATTAACCACCAGCCATTACTGTTCGTACTAAATGAGTTAGTGTAAGTGTAAAAGGTTGTAAGGTAAGTGTGAATTTCAGTCACTCATCGTCTCGTTATTCATTACCGTTGTTATTAGAGAAAGTCAAAATTTAAAATGTTATCAACAAATTTATCCTTTATCATATTTACACCCAAATGTGTTTTTCACAAACAACTGTTTACGCATTTGATTGAAATCTCGTAAAATTTTGCATTAAAAAACTTGAAAATTTTTTTTCATTAATTTATAATTTTTCAAAACTTCAAATATCAAACATATCCAAATTTGATACTTGGAATGATATTCTAAAGAATGTATTTGCATCTATCTGTATTCGTTTTATCTGTCATTCACTTTAGTTGTTATCTTCATCTTTTCGCAAATTAATTCATTACAGAATTAATGTTTTAATTTTAAATTTCATAAATTTTTCATTTATTTGATTAATAATGCGTGAAATTTTTGCAAATGCATTTCTCGTTGTACACCACAGGTGCAGTGCATCTAACGCAGTATTGGAAGAGTATTTTAACAGGTGAAAGGTTCATCACAGCTAAATTCCTCTTAACCTTTGCATTTGGAAAGTTTTGCAAATTATATAATTTGCTTTTTCTTTCTTGAAATTTATCCGCAATTTACACAGTCTTTTTTCTTTCTTACGATCTTTAGAAGGAAGTTCATAGAGATTAATCAGTAAGTATGAACCTGATAGCTGTGAAAATTTCACTGAAAAGAATGATCACATAACACACACACACACACACACACACACACACACACACACACACACACACACACACACATACACATACATACACAGTGATGCAAAAATTGAACAGCAAACATTTCAATTATCGCAAATAAAAAAAAAAAAAAACGATCGTTGTCTAGTAACAATATCTGCTTTAGAATTACTTCACTGAAACTTTTTTATTTCGAAATCGTTTAATGAATTAATGAATTAGTCATTTGGAACTATTGCGTATGTCAGTGGAAATGTTTGTAAATTTAATAATTAAATTGCTAAAAGCATGAAAGCATGGAGGCGAGAGATTGATTGTTTTAGACGGACGACGCATTTACCATTTACAGCTCAAATCATTATTGTGCCAATTTTTTTCTCTTTTTTTTTATGTATTTTATTTTTCCGCTCACTTTCACATTTCAGTGAGATCGCGAAAACACCTCCGCTTTTATCATCAGTTGGAGGAAAATTCGAAGGTTGCAACTGACGTGTCACATAGATGAAAGAGATTGGTACCATAGCCGAACACGTGACAGGTGCGTGAAAAGGATAACAGAATGATGGATGCGCTCGCTGGGACGAGCGTTAAGTGGGAAATTTTCCATTAGCGCAAACAGTCGAATGATAGTGTCAAGTTCGATAGGAGAAGGTGTGAGGCGCTTTTCCGCTCCTCCTGCCGCTTCACTTCCTCCCCCCTCCTGCGCGATTTGCCATCACCAACTTCATCTGCATTTCGATAATGACAACCTGAGATGAAGCATGCTGAATTAATGCTATCTTAATCCGCTCATATCACGTATCACGTTCACCGTATACTATCATGTTTAACCTCAGGTAACTTCTTACTTCGTCATTTTCAGGAAGCAAACAAACAGTGCTAACACAGCTTACCTACTACGCCGATCGCCTACGTTAAAATGTTTAATTATTTCTTTTTTACTTTTTATTTTTTCATTTTACTTTTTGAAAGAATTTTTTTTTTTTTAAATGTAAAAAGCAATAGGGAATAATGTAATTGTGCGGAGCGAATTACAGCCAATTTTACAATGACAGTTTGTGATTTGTTTGGAAGGTAGTCTTTAAGGCGAAGAATAATATCGTAATTGATTCGAAATAATTTCAAATTCCTTCGCTTAGTTCTTAGGCATATATATTGGCTGAATTGATTTTCCATCAAAACAGATCTAACAATTCATTCATTTGACATATCAATCGATCGTTCCTATTTCAAGAGAATTGTAGGAGTTAATTGTAATTTTGAATATGCAAGAAGTCCGATCAATGAGCGATACACAAGATTTCTTTTGATCAATGTATTTGATGAATTATTTGCAAATGAATCTATGGAATTCTTGAATTATTTTTAATCATGCGCATTTTGCAAAACTATTTGCTCTTTGGTCCATGGGAAGAGAAAGAAAGAGAGAGGTGGAGAGAAATTGCAAATTTGTTTTATCAAGTATTATATTTTTCTAAACAAGTAAACCTTTATCCGTAATAATTTCTTGATCCGATTAACTTGCCAACAGTATACCATCAAGTTGATATTTCCTGCAGTATTTGAATGCTCTAATAGTACAGGAAAACATTGCAAACATTATGAGCTCATAGAGCGATGAATTTCAATAGCAGTAATTTTTAAATTTCAAATGATAATTTTGATGACGTATTCAGTCTGCAAAGTCACTTTATTTCTGTTCGGATCTATTTCTGAAGTAATGTAAAATGGGTTAATTCTTTTCATACCTCGCAGAGGAGAATAATAAAATTAAATTGAATAGGAAAATCGGAGAGATAACGGCTTCCTTATTTTGGAAAAAAAAAATCCAAAACGTTTGAATTACTCATTGCTCTACAAATGGATAGGACCAACAAACTGGTATAACTCAAATTTACAGTGTTAAAAAGCCATTCAAGAATGGGGATAGTGAGTGCCTGCGGTACAATAGGCTTACCTGAATGAAAACCTGATTGAATGACTTGGACGAAGGTAGTAACATCGTGGACAGAGTTTGGTCAGTTATATCACATTTATGGATGGAAAGTGTTTGAGAACTGTTAATATTTCAAGTTTAATGTCAATATAAAACCTATTCTGTCTGACTATCCCTCTCTCTCTCTCTCTCATCTTGAAAACAAACGTAACGGAGAGAAGGAGAGAGAGGCAAGGATAGTTGGATACATCAAATATCATTTGCCTATTAATATTTCCACTGTTTTTCTTTTTTCTCCTCCCTCCCTCCCCCTCCCTATCGCTCTTTCTCTTTTTGTCCCAATTTTCTGATTTAATATAGGAAAGAAAAAAGTTGCAAAAAAAAGCAATTTACAATTCAGTTCGATCAAGTTTTATGGATGGTAATGTTAAATGGACTGATAAACGATCACTCTGGAAATGTGGAATTGTTGGAATAGTTTCGTTGCTGTGCGCAATATGTAAATTAATATGAAAATGGACTGGACAGTGGGATGAATGATCGGCGCCAATGGTTTTACATATGTTATGGTGTATTCGATGGGTATCAGCATTCGTTTGGCGATTAACTGAAATGATTCAAACAGGATTCTAACCTCATGAAGTATGGGAGAAGTAGGAAACGAAGGATGAGGAGGAGGGAGGAGGGGGTGAGGAGGACGAAGGAGGTGAGAAAAAAAATGACTAGAAGAGATTTCTTTCACATTATCTTTTCACATTCCCAAGGTCTTCAACTATTCCATCTTCTGTCGTTCCATCTCTTCCTCCCTCTCCCTCTCCCCTTACTCCCTCGAATTCAAATGTCGCAATTTTCCTTCAATGATAATTTCGATCCTTTTCCACTTTTTCCTTCATCCTGTCTTCCGCCAGACGAACGAATGTATCAATCTACAACACTCATCTGTCACAACATTATCTTCTTCCATGTTCAAACACAGTAATTAAAACTTCTTCCTTCTAATAGTGTCACTTCCTTTTTTGGCTATTTTTTTTATCCAAATTTTCAACACCTATTTCATACCACATATTCCATTATTTTATTATTTCAATTCAAAGCACTCATTGTTTTGAAATTTTCAACTTTCATTCCTTTAATTTCATCACTCTTCTCCATTTCAAAAAGGTTCAAATAATTAATTAACCAATTAACACTTTTATTCACCATAGCTATTTGTAATCGGTAAAATTACAGCCAGTGAATATCAACCCTCAGATAATGATCACTTCAAAATATTTCGCAGGAAAACGATTGAACATTCGTAAAATTAGAGGATCAATTAAAAGCGGTTGTCCATAATTCTTCCTGAAATATGTTGCTTTCCGATCCTCTCCTGTTTTTTCTTCTTTCGAGGATTCGCACTTGTATTTTCTTTCGAGCACTTTAATTTGGTTAATGTTTCATCACAGTAACAGTAATGCATGATGTCACCAGTTGTTCCACTTCTGCACACTGCTGACAACCGTCTAAAATTTAACCTGAAATTATCAACATTACCAAGAATACACATTTGGTTGCTGGAAAATACCCATTTTACATTTCTATTATTCGGATTATTATTATTATTATTATTATTATTATTATTATTATTATTATTATTATTATTATTATTATTATTATTATTATTATTATTATTATTATTATTATTATTATTATTATTATTATTATTATTATTATTATTATTATTATTATTATTATTATTATTATTATTATTATTATTATTATTATTATTATTATTATTATTATTATTATTATTATTATTATTATTATTATTATTATTATTATTATTATTATTATTATTATTATTATTATTATTATTATTATTATTATTATTATTATTATTATTATTATTATTATTATTATTATTATTATTATTATTATTATTATTATTATTATTATTATTATTATTATTATTATTATTATTATTATTATTATTATTATTATTATTATTATTATTATTATTATTATTATTATTATTATTATTATTATTATTATTATTATTATTATTATTATTATTATTATTATTATTATTATTATTATTATTATTATTATTATTATTATTATTATTATTATTATTATTATTATTATTATTATTATTATTATTATTATTAATTATTAATTGTGATTATATTATTATTGCTATTATTAAGTTATTAATTATTAATTAGTTGAAAAGTGTTCAAAAATACTGAAATTTTTGCTGTTAAGGGAATGCGACCACTTAAATTTCATTTGCATTAGTTTTTTTTTTTTTTTAAATTTCCTCGTGGCAACTACTCTTATTATACAAATGAAAGGTGTTGAATGAACAAATCGATTTTAATAAATTATAAATAAACTTTTTCATGCATAATTTTTTACGCAGTTCTTTTGAAGAGTTAGGGTGCGAGTGGTATGTCGGTTAGTTAGTGGTAAATTAAAAGTGTCATCCAATTGAAGCTAACGAATACTACTGAACTATTGAGGTTGTGAAATTTTTAGAATTTCCTTCTTCCGCTCTACTAGGTTGTCTCTGTATGTAAGATGTGTTAGAGTTAGAAGAAGCGAGAGGACTTTGTAAGTCACTCTTAATTAATAGTGTTGCTTGTGTCTCATTAATTAAGGATTCGTTTTAAATTATAACATTCATGTTTTTTTTCCCTCTTTCTCCCTCTTAGCACTGTGGAAGTTCTTTTTTTTTTTACTTTTTTTTTTTCTATTTTGTGGAAAATTGAACATATGATTTGTTATTAGTATTTATAGTAGTAATAGTAGGGCGATTTTCTCAAAACTACTTAATACGATAAGCAGTTCAAAGGTCATCCATTGTACATTTCCTTTCGTTATCGGTGTCCACATCTGAGTACCGTGAATGATATTATTTGATATGCATAATGACTGTACAGGTACACTCATCAGCGATACGATCAAGTTAAATGTTTGTTCATCGGATATGAAGTGAAAGACGTGAGGGGACATGAGCGGAGGGAGATGCGACATCTGCGAACAGCTGGTGCTGGTAGTAGTAGTAGTAGTAGTAGTAGTAATAGTACTACAGCTACTACTACTACTAGTAGTAGTAGTGAAAGGAGGACGAGGGAGGATATAAGCAGGAGGAGGAAATACAAAGATATTTTGATGGTCATCTCTACCCGTGTCCACCCTCGTGGGTGGGTTGGTTGGTTTATTTGAGATTGCTGACCGAGATATTTTCTGATCTTCATCTTTTCCCACTTTTGGTACTTTCATTCCATCATCTATTCCTCTCCCATCCCTCCCCCCTCTCCTCCTCTTCACTTCATTCGTCCCGCTCATCCCCTCTCCCCTCTCCCCTCCTTCACCTCATCCTGGCGCAGTTATCCTCCGTTGACCAGTAATATATTGCTCATTTCAAACCACTATTTCAAATCCAATAACTACCGAACAATATAAGCTCACACTAAACACACACACACACACACCCACACACACCTCCATACATCATTCTTATCAGTAGCATCATTTGTAATCATCGAGACTGTCTGGGTTGCACCACGCGCACACGCACACACGCACCACGCACGCACACATGTTCAGTTTACTGATTGCACGCTGCATGATACTGCAGTCGCATACCGTTTCATCGAAAGCATTCCTACATCTATTTTATGAGCCAAATAATCCGATACTTCGCATCGATGTTCTGCGATTGCTGCATGGACGATCGATTGTCCATCACAGCGTCTCTTCATCTGTCCTCGGCAGCATTTATTACTTGATTATTTTAACCTATTTAAATTAGCATAACCTGAAATTCTATAATTAGCTGGTCATAAAAGTGTCACTGCAAAATGACGCATTTTTGGCCCCACTTTTGTCCTCTTTTTCTTTTTTTTTTGAAAAAGTAAATTATCCGTTTGTCTTAGTTGCTAATGTATCGAGTTCTTACTGACTTTGCTAGTCTGCATTTCATTACCACTCTCACCTTTTGTATTTTAAATTTGTGAACATGCAATTTTATTAGGACGTTTTAAAGTGTTGCGTTGTTATGATTCGTAATATCATATTACTCCTATTATACTTTAAAAAAAGAAAAATGACTTGACCCATTTGCAAGGTGAAATTTGACCTTATACTACTGAGCGGTAAAGCTAACAGATAGTGAAAAATTGTAACTAACATTTAGACAAATAAAATTGAAGTTTGCGAAATGTTGATTTATTGCTTCATTCTTTGTAGTATTATGTTAATTTAAATTGATTGAAACCGCTAATCAGTTCACACTTCCATCTAGCCTTATGCTAGTAATTATTTGAATGAGGAAGACATTATTCTCTATTCGCAAATGGTAAATGATTCAATCATTTAGATTCAAAATCATTCATTACCAATTCCCACATGCATATGCTAATTTATCTTATAATTAATTATCAATGAATCGATAATTCATCTTTTCATTTTCAAAATTATTAAATTCGTCGTTCAAATCTATCAATCAAAATAGCTTACTCATCTAAATGTTATTTTCAAATTTTACTGCATAAATGAAAAATTTTGCACCGAACGTTTAGTTCGCTTGCTTAATTTTTCCACTCTTCCTTCCTCATTTAGAATTTTGATAATTTTATGAAAAACGAGGAAATGAGGAAGCGTTTCGTTTATAGATTACTTCTACTTTTCAAAGTGCTATGATAGGAGAGAGACCACTGATAGATGGACGGATAAGTGGAAATGAATGTTAGTGTTGAGGAGGATGAGTCACGGAGCTGTGATTGGATTGTTTAAGACAATTTATAAAAATACAGCAAAGCACGAGTGACATGGTTAGGGATTACGCAACGACCACTACGCATTCCCATCGTTCATTTTATGTTGTCCATAAGCGGTCAGTCCTATTTGACTTCTTCCTGTGTTAGCTTTCCGACACAACACATTTTTAGCTTTGTCAACTTACGCAATTACCATACCTCCTCTGTTCAGTGAATGGCTTACTGCTTTAATCCATCAAAACATGAATATCAATGATGTGGAATCACATAAAAAATTCCATTCTAAATTTTTATTGAGAAATAAAATTTAAATATCTATTTCAAGTAATTTTAATTGGTAAAATTTTTTAGGCAAAAACTCTAACTTAATCAATGACGAGATTACTGTGGTTCTTGTTGCAGTAAGTTGTTTACGAAAGTAGATATTTGGAATATATCAAGTGCTTATTAAACATCATTTTGTTGATTTCGATCATCATTATCAAACATAATTGTAATTTTAATTATCACTATTACTATGATACGTAGTGAGATCAAGCATTTTAATACTTGTAAAACTAGAACTACAAGATGGAGTTATATTGTTATCTGTTAATAGTGAATTTTTTGCAAAGAAATGAAAAATTAATTTTGAATTTCACTATTTTAATTTTATTATCATAACGAATTCTTCTTCCTTCTGCAAGGCAAAAATGATAAATGCCAATGATAGGTTTCTTTTTTCAATTTCCATTTCCATTTCCTTTCCCGTTCTTTTTTTTTGTTCTGCAAAAGTAGTATTGCAAAAAAATGGATGAAAACAGTGAGGTGATTGTTGTAGATCTTTCATTTAATGAACAATGATAATATGAAATTGAAATGGAATACGAGAAGATATAGACACATATGTATGTGACTTGTTCACTTCATAACTTTTCATTCATCCATTTCACGGATGAATTTTTTTTTTTTGAAATAAATGATGGAACAATCGTTGAAGCGTAATATCACAGTTAAAAATCTTAATTTTTTTTTGTTAGTTATTTTAATTGCCAAAATTACATATACGTCCTATTGTCTCATAATTTTCATTCTTTTCCCTCTCCTCTCTAAGCATTATCAATGTTTGAATAGGAGTATATATATATATATATATGCATATTAGTACATGACTTGTCCACTTCCTCTTCACTTCTTTGACTTGTCCTCTTTTCCTCTTTCTTTTCCGTTGATGAAAAAAATTTTTGTAAATTAAAATTTTTGCTGAAATATTTGTATAAAATTAAAGATTTCTTTTGCTCATTGTATAATAAACTGTATAAATGGGAACAAAATTTGGCTTAAATTTTTAATTAGTATTTTTAGATTTGCAACGTTTAATTGGCATTAGTTCTTAAGATATTATTATGAGATACGGAATAAATTTAACAATTTATTTGCATATACAGAACTAAAAATTAGGAAGCATAAATGCGAAATCGAATTAATTATTAGAGGAAAAGCTTTTGATAATGAAGCAATAAAAAGTTGAAAACTAATATGATCTATGCTAGTCTTATTTTTTTCTTACCATTTCCGACCATTTCCGATTCTCAGCTTTTTTTTTCGTTAAAAATTTTTTTTCACAGCAATTTTCGTGTGCGAATTACTTCGTTGTACGATAAGTCATTAGAATTGGATGGACGCAATGGAATAATTATAATAGCAAAGGTGTATTATTTTTCATCTACTTCCTGTTGTAATAATATCATTTTTGAAAATATCGTATTTGTTGGTTTGCAATGGATTTGTAATTCAAATTTAAAAATTGAATTATTTAGAAAAAATTTAACTTACGACGTCATATCCCTGACATTTCATAGACATAGGATCTATTTTCTTTCATAGACGCTAGAATCTATTTTCATTTTCTATTTTCTTTTAAAATAGAAATCTATTTTCATGAACATTTCATAGGAATGAGCAAGTGCTGAATATCATTATGACTGAGTCTCTCCATGAGAAATTTCATGCTATCCATAATGAGTTCCAGGACCAGTTCATCCTAATTAGCAACTGCTTAATTAAGTTTACAGAGTGCAGCTTAGGATCATAAGCATTGTTGATTCATGACATGTATGATTGATTGATCAGATCAGATAACAATGTGCATATTACGATATCTGATCATTTCTGGTTTATCTCTGTTCATCCATTAAGATGTTACCATATTTTCATCAATATTTTTGCTTATTTAAAAATTGTTTATAAATTATTTTTAAATTTCAACTTGTATTTAAAGTTTTAAAAATTCACATTCACATTTGCAACTTAGCATTAACACATTCTATTTTGCTTTCCCATTATTTATCGTTTGTTTGCGTTGGCTAAGAAATCAACCGATGTTGCCACTTAATGAAACCAATTCCGTAATTCGGCAATTCGTCAAAAGCATTAAGAAATGATAAATGAAATTTTCAAATAAAGGAAATTTGAAACTTGTTAAATTTCCCACGGCTAAAATTGCCATTGGATACGGTAGGAGCGCAGTTCTTGTCATAAATATGTAAATATTGGGCGGAAATAATATTGATGATATATACGCCGGATTATCTGTAAATTTCATTTATTTATCCGAAAAAGGAAGAATTGTTTCCTTCAATGGCTCACCCACTTGAATCGTTTCTTCCGCGCTCCGTTATTTCCACATCCAAATTGACATTTACGTGAATGTAACGTTATGCTACTGCGCTAGAAATTGTTTTAGCAAAATGAATTTAATAGCACACTAAATGATATCATAAAACATTTGATAAAATTAATTAATTTCAATTCTTAAATAAATTATCAATCGTGTTTCACAACATCTATCCTAATTTGATTGTTCAAAAAATGTTTTTCCATTTCTCTTCCTTCCTCCTCTGTTCCATTCGTTTTGCGGCAAATTTAGTTTTCACTCAACTCAAAAAGACACCGATTTTTTTTTTTTTTGTTTTGGGTTTGATATTGAAACGAAAAGCAAAAAACCAAAAAAAAAATAAGAAAAAAAATTGATAGAAAGCAAAGATATCATCAATGGTAAAAGCGGTACTATTAAAAGATTGAAAGCAAATTGCCCGTTGCAACAATCCCTCACACGTTCCACCAGAAGATGTAACTGTTCCTCTTTCGATTCACCTCCTCGCCCACGCTAAAGTGCCATTTGCTTTTACTTCGATCAACCCATTTCTCTTTTTTGTTTCCTCTTTCTTTCTCTCTCTCTTTTTTTTTGTTTACTTTTATGACGCATTCAATAGGTTTTTTTTTCTTTTTATTTTCATTGTTTTACTTTTTAATTGTTGCGATAATATCAAATTATAGTTCTTTTCGCTCTTCTTATTTGTTTAGCATTCGTAAAATTTTGCTAGACAAATAAGATATTTGATGGTTTTTTTTTGAGAAAAAAAAAGTGAAAATTCGTCAAATTGATGTGTGAAATATTTATGCGAAAATAAACTATCAATGATAAAAATTAAATGGAAATTTTTTTTTTTTGAAATTTTTTAGTGATGAATGAAATTGTGCTGATTGAATCACCACAGTCTACGTATATCACACGGTCACGAAATGCAACATTAGCATGCCGAGCGCTTAATGCCAAACTTATACGTTTCAAATGTAATGGACGTTGGGTATATTTTATGCTATTTTGCAGAATAAAAATTTAATTAGACAATTCTTGACAACTATTACTGTAGAAATATAAATTGCTTAGAATTATCTTCAACATTTCTCACTTACTTAGCTTCAAATATAATAAGTGCAACGTCTTACGGATTGTACGGCACTACGTACTTCACATCCACTACTTGTCTGTTTGAAAAAAAGCAAAAAAAAAAAAAAAAGAAGACTAATCAATTTGAATCCGACCAGTGTTAATTAGGTAATTTTAGTTCAATTATTCGAAATTTAATTTTTTTTATTAGCTGGACGATTCACGTCATAATGTGTCACACGGAATAGACGCTGCCACTCATTTACCCTTTCACAAAGCAACTATTGAAATTGATCGTCAGGAATTAATTATTCATCCTGGTGATTTCACATGCCAATGTTATGCATCCACTGATTCTGACGTCCAAGTGGTTCGCTCCGAGTCAGCACGTGTTCGTATTGCATGTAAGTGAAACATTACTCATCTCATTTGTGGTAATCTTTCAAACCATTTATTTCTTTCATAATTGCAGTTGCTGAAACCTTTAGAAAATGTAGCGTTAATTTGAAGTTTTGTCGAAATTGCTCGGAAATTCCCAAACTTCATGGTCAATTAGAACATTTTAATGAAATTAATTAAATTTTATAAATGTGAATAAGGCACTTTATCACTACTATCAGTGCAGCAGTATTAATCACCTAACTTTCCTTCAATTTAATTCTAGGAAAAGGGAATTTTAATGTAATTTAAATGAAATTTTAATTCAAATGGAAAAAAAAGACCATTTAAATAATTCCTTCCTTCCTATTCCACACTGTTATCACAACTCATCCTACAAATGGTTTTTTTTGTTCCTTTCGTGTCTGTCTGTCTGTCTGTCTGTCTGTCTGTTTGTTTGTTTGTTTATTTTTCGCATCCAACTACTTCTCTTTACTTTTTTTATTTGCAATAAATGAATTATTGAAGGAAAAAAACGACGACGAAAAATATGTTTTCACAAAAATTTTTTTCCTTTTTTTATCTTCTTTTTTATAGAAGTGGGAAAAAGTGCTAGCAAAATTACAACTTCACTTTTTTTCATCTCTCAACTTAAATCATTTAATTAGTACCAATTAAATATTATCAGCTTATTAATCAGTAAACAGTAAACTTCACTAAATTTCTTTATTGTTACTGTTGTTGCTATGATTTCTGATCAATAACTAAACGATAGCATTTCACTGAATGATGATAGCATTGAAATTTAAATCTCTAAAAATCTATGTAACATTAGGATCTTTTTTTTTTAAAAAAAAATGAAAAGCAAATTAGAATTTTTCTGAAAAATTGAAGGACAATAAAAATAGCTGAATTGCCATATGATAATGTAATGATGGTCATTTTGAGATAATAATAATTCTTCATGAATGAAATGCCATTATCATGCCCAATTAAACATTAGCTACAAGTTAATGCTCAGGCATTATCCATTCTAAATCGAATTTCATTTCAAATTTTTGGAAGACTTTATTAAAATTTATTTGTTTAAAAAAGTATTACAATGTTACCACTGTAACATTTTACACAATTTCAATTAATTCATATTTCGTTTAAAAGTTTGAAATATAATTTTGCATACATAAAATAATTTGTGATGAGCGATAGAAAAAAAATCCATAATTAATTTTATTACTGCATAAGTTTGACATGAATTGTATTAATTAGCAGATTAATTGGATGATCAATGCTTTCAAAATTTGAATTTTAAAAAAGGAAAATTCAAGGAGAACAGGAACAAGTTATGATATAAGAAAGCAATGTAAATTTAAATTATCAATTCATTGATTTTCGTGCTTGTAATGTTACTTACTTAATATGATATTGGATGATTGTTTGCAAATCTAACGTCAACCAACCACGAAGTTAGTAGGTAAGCGGTGCAGTTGTAGTAAATTGACCGTGCAATTAGTAGCATTATTTAGGGATACTTTCAAGTGGACACAGTGAAGTGCCCACTTGACATAATCAGAAATCCTAACAGCAAACGTTTTATTACTCACATATATGAATTGATTGATTGATTAACCGATATAGGCTAGCTTCAATCACAGCTGACCAACGTACTCAAATACGACGATTATTGTTAGCAGAAATTTCAATATAGATAATAAATTTATTGAAAAGGGAATGCTTTGGAAATGCTAAATGATGTAGAAATGAACGAGGAAGAGAGAGAGGGAGAGAGGGGGAGAGAGAGAAAGATAGGTTATGGACAGTTTTGAATTGATGCCGGTGACATGTCTCATGAGAGTGACAAATTTTAAATTGTGACATTAGATGAATGTCCTCTCTGCTCTTTCTCTTTCATCCTCAATCCTTTAACCCCTTTTTATGCACAATTAGTAATTGCTAGTAATCACACTGATACTTTGAAATGCACCATGTAAATATTTACACAAACACAAACACATTTCACATCGCATTGTTACATCTCTCAAATAGTTCCATTAATGGAAAACAGTTTAGGAGGCATTTTTTTTTTGAATGTAACCAATTTTGCATACCCATAAATGGTCTATTAATTTTAATGCAATTGCTTGTCTATCCTAAAAATATTCATCTTATCAACTACCAAAAGAGTGGAGGAAGAGGGGGACAGGAGAATTAAATAAAAATAATTTCATCTCATATATCATTTCTTTCATTTGTTGTTGTTTACTAACTTGCTAACTCAAAAATCAATCATCAGCATCTCCGGTCAATAAAACATATCTATCACTATCGATAAGAAAATCAATACTTTATCAGTTAGCAATTTCGATATGCTAAAATCTACCGTGATAGCATGAAAAACCTCTATTTGCAAAGCCAACGCTTTTAAATATCATTTATTCCTGAATTATTCCATCTCTTTTATTTTCTTTATCAACATTGTTGGATAGAGTTGGATTTTGAAGAATTTCTTCAACCTCTCTCTCTCTCTCTCTCTTTCTCTCTCCTTCTCTCTCTTTCCCCCTCTCCTTATCGGGAGAAAAGAATGAAGATCAGAGAAATGAAAAAAAGAAATCTGTGGTCATGAAAAATGCTATGTACATTTTTCATCTTTTTTGCAGCACTAAGATGAGGGACGAATGAATGTCTTCTCTAAAATGAACGTATAGGAAATGAAATGAAATACATTCAAAATTTACATTGCTTAAATTTAAACAAATTTGGCTTATATTTTGTTCTAAATATACAAATGAATGAATTAATTGAATTTTTTTTGCCTTGCGAAATTTAAGCTCACATTAGCATCGTTAAATTTGACAAAGAAACAATAGAACATAATACCTAAGTTATCTTGAGATATATTATTTATGAATGTAAGTTTTCTACAACACTGCGGAGCAGCAACAATAATAACAACAACAATAAGGATGGATTGAATTGCTCCTTTAAATGTCAAAGGATAGGAGGAAGTTGTCAGTAAAAGGGAGAAAATTGGAACTCATTAAATATAAAGATGAAAGATAAGAAAAAAAGTTTACGGTTAGCAAAAAAAAAGAGAACCAATTAGATTGTAAATTAAAAGATTGAGGGATTTTTTTTTAGAAAAATAAGCGGAAAAATTGAAAGAAGAAATAATGGAATAATAACAGTGATAATTATTCAATCACAACTCACTCCTCTCACTTTCCTATTTTTCATTTGTAATTTTTACTTTCATTTAACAGGTGAAAGTAGAAGAGATCGAACAGTTAGTTAAGCAGTTAAACGATGTGAGACTTTAGCATAAATTCGTTTCCTTAAACTTAGCTAATTAATCGCTCATTGATTGCAACACCTTTTCCAACACTTTCGTAGCACCTACAAACGGCTGATTTTCAAAACTTATAAAATACACGAGGGATAGTGGGTGGGAGCGGAGAAAGTAGGGGGGGGGGAGGAGGAGGGGGTGAAAAAAATGAGAAAGATGACAGCTGCCAGGCATTAATTTCATTCACTAAACGGATATCACATCGATAAATTGTGTAGAAATGGGAATTTCCATTGAACAGCTGACTCTTCAATCATCGAAGGAAAAAAAATTTCATCTCAGAGATTACAGTTTTATTTACCAATACTGAAATGCATACAGTATTGTTTCGCATATTAATAATAAGTGTATTTCTCTTCTCTTCTTTTTTTTTTTAGATATGGCATTTTTTTAGGTGTTCTTTCGGTGCTGCACAACAAATGTTTCAAATTAATTTTTTTTTTTCAAATTTATTATAGCATGCAAAATTTACGATCAAAATATCTTTTAATATTTGGAGCGAGAGAGAGGGAGAGAGAGAAAGGAAGAGCGAAAAAAAATGAAGCTGAACAATTTGTAATAATTTTCAATTTTCATTAAATAATTTCATTATTAATGTATGTATTAATAAGGTTGAAAAGTGAAATTGAAATAAAACAGTTACAAATATGAATTGCATGCTAGCAGCTAATGTTACTCAATTACTATTCGTGCTAATTTCAAAAATTTTAGGAAACAAAAAATTATTAGTTGATACGATGAAGTAATCAAAAGTAATCTCTCACATATATAACGAATTCTTATCTATTATTTCCATCTAATGAATTGAAAGCATATTTTTGAAAAGTGGCTATAGCTAATATTGTAATTTAAATGGACGAATTGATTTCAGCAATATTTAGTATGGAAGGCGATTGATATCGCATAGCTTTGCTGAAGTGGACAATCAGTTTGTCCGATCTAAACATGCAATCTTTCCTAAAAGCATAAATTCACAATCAGTGATGATGACTCATCCAAATTAGAGTCAAATTAACAAATTATCATTATTATTGCTGCCATTATTCAGACTATATCGCTATCGCGATCACTAATTGCATCATCGATAATTAACTGAAATAATTAGCACTGAGCTAATTTCTATGAACAACACATCGGTGGTCTTATATCAAATTGATACAAAATGATAAAAATAAGTGAGATTACAAGACAATGATAATTCATGTACTTTACAAAATTAATTCAATACTATTAATGTTTCAGAAAAGAGAAATGAAAAAAATTCATTTTCAAATATTCCAATTTTTTCAGTTAGAATTGAAATGAATGAATGAATGGCATAAATTAATTAAAATGAATGATTTTGCTAGAACAAAAGAAAAAAAGAAAATTTGCTTGCCAAAGGTTAGAATAATTTAGCATAGGAAAGATGATAAGGATGATTATGAAGAAATGATACGGTGGATTTCAGATGAGAACAGGTGACGCATTCTATCACTTTAGTTTATCCAAACTCTTAATTAATACTCATTGTCTTTCGGGATCCTTCACAATCTATTCAGTTTAATTAGTTTGCATTCATTAACGAATTGTTAATGCTACCGAAGTCATTTTTCATTTTTCGTTTTTCTTAAACAACGGGGGGTGTGATACAGGAGGAGCAAGGAGGAGGGAACAACGAGAAGTGAGGAGGGGAGGAGGCAGTGGGACGGGAAAGATTCCAATTTTTTTTCCGTCTTTTTAAGAAGAAATAAAATTTGATGGGAATATATTATAAATGCATAAAATTTCGGAAATAAACTATAAAAAATTTTTGAAATTAAAAATTCAAATAGAAAAGAAAATCAAATTATTGCTAAAATAATTTTGATGATTGCATTCCTTAACTAATATGAATGTTCTTGCATGAAACTATATCAATTCATGCATTTTTCAATGATTTTTCAATTTATTCACTTTCAACTTTAGCTTATCAGTCATAAAATTTGAAAATTATTTATGATTAATGTTGAAAATTTAAATTGTTATAGACATTCGGAAGCATTTCTATCAAACGCCAATGTCAGAAAATGTACCGGAAGGAGCCACTGTACATATGCATTGCTCACCACCGGAGGGTGAACCCAAAGTTGAGGTATGAATTTTTGTGTAAAATAAATGAAATTTAATTTAATTTCAATGGGTTAATTTTTAAGTGCCATTGATTGGCTTGTTTTTTCACCGTCAAATTTTAGTTCAGTAAGTTAAACATATCAGCTAATTAATTATATAACGACGCATTCTAATTAATTATACGACGCTCTCAATAACTGACAATCTGGTAGGATTTTACTGGATGAAAATTATATGATTAGCGAATGATTGTTATCATTGCTGATAATGAAATGCAATTATTGCATTTTTGTCTTCTGATAAATGCTATAATCTATAAAATTTACCAGAAAATTCACCGTTGGATGTTGCTCTTCCCTCTCTCTTATTATTTTCCTCAAATAACAAATTCGAAATTTTCATTAATTTAACTTATTAATTGTGCAAAAAATTTTTTTTCTTTGCTTACTGTTAATTTTACTTCGTACCTTTTACTGCATAAATGACATCAATAATACCGCATTATTTATTGCTTATTTCGTTTTATTTTCAAATTTCATTGATTTAAAACTTTTATTATAATAAAATTTAAGTACTTTTTTTCCGGATAATAAATTTATCATGTAATTTATTGATTGATATGTCGGATTTAATGTAGGTATCTTGGATAAAAGATGGAAAAGAGATTGAACGACAAACAGATTCCAATTTGATTATTGCCAACGATGGTTCATTGATCATTTCCGCCGCTCGTTTTTCCGATTCCGGTAATTACACCTGTGAGGCACGAAATATTGCTAACAAACGATTCTCCGACCCCGCACAAATTGTTGTTTACGGTACGGTACACCGATTTCTCAAAAAAAAGAGGATTTTGAAATTTTACAATAATTTAATAATAATAATAATCAATAATAATGATGATAACAATAATAGTAATAATAATAATGATAATAATAATAAATAACAATAATAAATAATAGTAATAAATAATAGTAATAAATAATAGTAATACATAATAATAATAAATAATAATAATGAATAATTAATAACAATAAATAATTAATAATAATGAATAATTAATAATAATAAATAATTAATAATAATAAATTAATAATAATGAATGGTAAATAATAATAAATAATTAATAATAATAAATAATAATAAATAATTGATAATAATAATAATTAATAATAATAATAATAATAATAATAATAATAATAATAATAATAATAATAATAATAATAATAATAATAATAATAATAATAATAATAATAATAATAATAATAATAATAATAATAATAATAATAATAATAATAATAATAACAATAATAATAATAATAATAATAATAATAATAATAATAATAATAATAATAATAATAATAATAATAATAATAATAATAATAATAATAATAATAATAATAATAATAATAATAATAATAATAATAATAATAATAATAATAATAATAATAATAATAATAATAATAATAATAATAATAATAATAATAATAATAATAATAATAATAATAATAATAATAATAATAATAATAATAATAATAATAATAATAATAATAATAATAATAATAATAATAATAATAATAATAATAATAATAATAATAATAATAATAATAATAATAATAATAATAATAATAATAATAATAATAATAATAATAATAATAATAATAATAATAATAATAATAATAATAATAATAATAATAATAATAATAATAATAATAATAATAATAATAATAATAATAATAATAATAATAATAATAATAATAATAATAATAATAATAATAATAATAATAATAATAATAATAATAATAATAATAATAATAATAATAATAATAATAATAATAATAATAATAATAATAATAATAATAATAATAATAATAATAATAATAATAATAATAATAATAATAATAATAATAATAATAATAATAATAATAATAATAATAATAATAATAATAATAATAATAATAATAATAATAATAATAATAATAATAATAATAATAATAATAATAATAATAATAATAATAATAATAAAAATAATAATAATAATAATAATAATAATAATAATAATAATAATAATAATAATAATAATAATAATAATAATAATAATAATAATAATAATAATAATAATAATAATAATAATAATAATAATAATAATAATAATAATAATAATAATAATAATAATAATAATAATAATAATAATAATAATAATAATAATAATAATAATAATAATAATAATAATAATAATAATAATAATAATAATAATAATAATAATAATAATAATAATAAATAATTGATAATAATAATGATAATAATGATAATGATGACATTAATAATGATAATAATAGCGATAATAACAATGATAATAATAATGATGATAATAATAATAAACAATGAATAAATAAATAAGTAAATGAATAAGAATAATAATATCAATAATAGTAATAGCAATAATAGTAGTAATAGTAATGATAGTGGTAATAAAGGATCGTTATTATTATTATTTGATTTCAATTATCGCTTCACAATTCAATCATGTAAAGTTATAACTTTCATCTGTTTGTCGTACTTATTACTTCATATATTTTAAATTAATGAATTTGTCATGTAAGTGAACACAATTTAAATATATATGTTGTTATTTGATACAGAATTGAATTTTAGTGTTTTAATTCATTTAGGTGTACTAAGAGTAGTTCGGCGGGAAATTTCACCAAGTTATGTTCATTTGAAAAAATCCACTGCGCAATCTTCGCGACCATAGATCGTAGCTAATCCTAGCAGAGCGTTCTTTCATCATTAATAAAATAAAATTTTGACAAATATATCGTCGTAAAAATTTATTCGTTGTACTGTTCGACCTTGAGGGAAACGAGATTTTCACGTTTCACATGTGCTACTACGAAATCGCTGGCATAGGTGATGTGATGATTGTAAAAATATGCAAGAAATAAGTTAATCGCCTAAATTGTGCCTATTTTGCGTCTTTTTTTTTTTTATAATTCTTCTCCATCACCTAGACGTCTTTCTCGTTCCTCGTCAACTGTTCAACAAAATGCGCAACAACTATATTGTAATAGTAGGCGATAAATGTATGTAAAATTTATGGTATTGAAAATGATGAGCCTTTTAAATGGCCATCTTTTCCGGTGCGTATGATCTGTACTATTACCTCTAACAGTGTCGCTTTTTTCAAATCTTATGCTTTTAACTTTTGAACAAATAATTTGCAATTGAGAAATTATAGGATTGAAGAATTTACTGGAAATGAATTCATTTGGCATTAAACAGATAAAATACGGAATTTTTTTTGTTATCGGCTTACTTGTTGTCGGCTTAGTTGATGGCTTAATTATCTCGCCTAATAAAAATTAGCAGAGTTAATTTAGATCAACTACTGCTAGGAAAAATAACAAAAAAAAATTTCTCTATAAATCTTCCTGTTCTGAAATTGTGAATAAATTTGATTATATTTAGAGTTATTGTTTTAAATTTTATTAGCTTTTTTTGTGGAATAATTAGTCAACCAGGAATTATTTCAGTAAATGGTGAATGGGCAGAGTGGTCTGCATGGAACGGTAATTGTAAGGTTGATTGTGCTCAGTTAAGGCAAGAAATAACAAAGAGACGCTCCGGTACCGTCGTACATAAGAAACTAGATGATATTTGGCCAAAATTAGTACGCAGGAGAACGTGTAATAATCCTGCACCAATGAACGGTGGATCAGATTGCTTGGGTGATCCGGAACAAACTAATGAATGTCCATTGGACTGTCATTTGGATGGTTATTGGTTCGTTTGTGAAATTTTGAAAAATTATCTTTAACAAAAAAAAGAGCATATCACTGTCATAAATCATCATACTGTTATGAAACTATCAAAGAGACTTTCTGGTATCGTTGTACAAAAGTATGTTATTTTGAAGTTTAAAATTTGTCTTATCACTTTTTAACAAAGAGGTGTGCAGAGGTGGTCTCCAAACTTTAAATTGGTGCATTTTTTTCTCTAAAGAAAATTGGCATAAGTATTTATAGGTCGGAATGGTCATCATGGTCACAGTGTAGTGAAAATTGTCAAAAATTTCGCACACGTTCGTGTAATTCACCTCGACCAACCAGTGGTGGACAATTATGTAGTGGTCGTGATTTGGATACCAAGAATTGTACTCAAGGAGAAGGTTATTGTACAGCAGCAGTACAACGATCACCACCAGCTTACATTGAATATAGCCTAGAGGCTAAGCTTGCAATGTATGCTGGTCTATTTAGTGTGCTCATTCTACTATTTATAATCCTCGTTGTGATATCTGTATTGTTGTATCGTTGTCGACGGCGATGTGCCGGTGCTAAAAAAGATGGCTTTTACTTCGCTGAAAATAGTGGTTGGTTTTTTTCTTTTTTTCTACTAAATTAATGCAACATTGCTTCTTGTTAAATGATTAGCAACAACTTTTTATTCACTGATGATGACATTATGTAGGCTATGATTAATCAAATCCGAAATAATTATTAAAACAATTTTTTCGATATAACTGTAGGACATGTACGTACTGTGTTATTACAACAACAACAACGATTACTTGGTGATCCAAGTGATTCACTTAAATCAATGACAAAAGGTGGTAGCGAATTTTACACGTTGACAACGACTGCTTCACCAACTCATCCGCTTGTAAGACCACCGTCGTTAACGCTTCGATCGGTTAATAGTGGCAGCTATTCGTCAAGAAAAATCACAGGTTTGGAATTATTTGCTAATTAGATTCGATTAAAGGTTATTATTTTTGTCGTTTTCATTGAAGTAAAACATACAATGCTAGGAAAGGAATTTCTTTTTCTTATTTTTAAAAATCCATAATTTTAAATTTGAAGGATCACGTGTGGCATTAATTACGGAATCATCGTCAAATTCATCAAATGGTAAAATTACAATTGCACGAACAAACTCACGAACATCGGATGAAAATTATGCAACATTGTATGATTGTGTAGGTGATGTCAATGATCACTACGGGTCATTTGAACTCAACAAACAGCCTCATGTCGTCCTTCCTGCTTATGTTGATAGAATGGGTGGAAGACTACTGGTATATATCATTTTCTAGATCATTTCAATGAATGCTATATAATTAATGCATTTCTTTAGAATTTCTTCATTCAGTTTTACAAATATATCACAGTCTGAAACATGTCGATTTTTTGAAAATCGGAAATGACCGAGACAGAAAAGAGTTAGCTATGAAGAATCCGCATGTATTTATTGGTCTAATTTTTACATGAAGAAAGAAAGCTGAATAAGTGTATGTGTGTGAACCAGCAAAAAGTGAACATCCAAGGTGGTGAAAAAATAACTAGTTTTTTTTTAGCTCAAACGAAGTGGAGCTGTCCTACTAATACCAGAGGGTACATTTCAGACAAACCATATGGTATTTCTTGCTGTCTCCGATGATCTCACCGACTCACCCAAATTACTAGGTAACTCCAGCTTTCCTCTAAGTTCATTACTTGCTTAAAAACATTAAAATAGAATTGATTTGAAATCATGCTTTAAATCTTTGAAACAATTTTCAGAAGGTAATACGGTGCTAAGTGCCGTGGTGATGACAGGCCTATGTGATGAAAATGAGAATGATGTCATTATACATAGGCCATTTATCGTAACATTTAAACATTGTGCCAATATTTTTCCGAAAGATAACTGGATCTTTATGGTTTACGCGAAAGGTAGTCAAAGTAACAACTGGGAAATGGCTGCACAAATTGGTGACGAAGATATCAATACACCCGTCTACTGTCAAATGGATTTGACAAGGTGCCGCTCATTTTAATGACAAATAATGATTACTCTGGTAACAACCGGATAATCCCCATAACCGTACAACTAATGAGGGTGAATGAATAATACAAGTTCAACCTTGTTCTTCTTACAGGTGCCATATAATGATAGAGCGTTTCTGTAAGTTATTGTTAGTGGGTAAACCACGTCGACCAACGCTGGCAACAACGAAACGGATGCACTTAGCTGCGTTCGGCCCCTTACATCGTATTTCGAATGATAATTCTATAAGAGTGTACTGTGTACCCGAAACTGGGATCGCCATTCATAATGTTTTATGTCAAGAAGAAAATAGTGGTGTTTTGCTTGCTGAATCTGAGAATTTTCTGATGCGTGAGAAGGGTGCTTTGTGTATATGCCTGGAAGAAGTATCGACAGGACTTATCAAAAAGCCCGAAGCACAATATCTGGTGCGTTAATGATTATTATTGAGCTTTATCCCACTTAAAAAATTTCATAAAAGCGCAAATTTTATGTAAATCTTCTAAAATAATTTTTGTAAATACGCTGCAGGAGATACCGTCTAGTCATCACTTGTGGTGTGTGCAAAACGGCTTGCACTGCAGTCTGAAAACCGATGTTCCGGATGATTTGTTAGAAACAATTACTGGTCGAATTGTTATCTACCAGAAGGGTAATGTCGATGCGAGAGAAGTGCTACATTTCGATATGCAGCAACCATTCGTAAGTAACATTTCAATATCTCGAAGTACAACTACGAAAAAGTCCCTGCAAAGATCATGATCATTTGGATTTATTACTGTTTATCCACAAAAACCCACCACTTCAGGAAGATGGTGAAATGGAAGAAGATGGAGTACTTTCATGCGACTTTTTACTGAATTATGTAACGAGACGAAAATTAGCAGAACTTTTCGATGTCCCTACCGATCCGTCAAAGGACTGGCGAGGACTCGCTAAAAAATTAAATCTCAATAGGTATATACAGGTAACAACATATACTCTTTAACTTTGTTTAAAAGATAATTTGTTTTCAAGATGTTTGAACTATCGAAGCGTTAAAAAATCGAAAGCGATTTCCAGGTCAAAATAGTGGCCATCACTTCCAATATGTCAGGCGCTGCACCAAAGATTAAACCAATTTTCAATTTGTAACACTGGAGTTCACACTCACAAAAACAATGAAAATAATCGCACTAATATATTTCAGTACTTCGCAACTCGACCTGGTCTTTCACCGACATCACTAGTTCTGGACTTATGGGAAGCTGTAGAATTCGGATCACAAAGGGCTGTACTAGATCTTCTGCAAACTGTCCGAATCATGGGTCGACCTGATGCTTTAACGGTGCTCGAAAGCTACCTTTCCAGTTTAAAAAATATAAACAGATGAAAAAGAGGGAATGAAATTTGTTTTCAAAAATGCAGTTCATGTAAAATACAATCTCACTGGGAGGTCTCAATTAGATGATGTATAATTCTGTGCACTAAAGCAGTAAATGTTTTTTCTTGACGAATTATAGCAAAAAGAATTCCAGAACATTCACTGCAGTTTTGCACATAGATTCTGACATAATAAACTGTTAGAAGTATCAGCGAAAATATTGATTCACTACATTATATTGCTATGAACCAGCGACCAAACATGAACTCTTAATCCTTTGAACATCTTTACCAAGGAAATCAACGGAATTCATTATTGAGGTCATATAAACGTTCTGTACATAATGAGTTGCAAACCAGGAAGGCATATCAATAAAGGTAACAGTGGTAGTATCACCAACCGAATTTATCAAATATGTGCGTATATTTTTCACGAATGTACCACCGTACACCATTAAAGAACAATATGAATACATAATCAAAACCAAAGTCATATAGTGCGCTAAAATATGCCTAATGTAAACTAAGGAAACTTTCAACAATGAAGCACATGAATCGATGCGGTGGTTACACACGGTTCCGGAATTCCCTCGCTAGCTTTCTGGCGTCGACTTGACCTTCATCCTAATATAAAACACGTATGATATTTTATCCTCTAATCAGAAAAAAAAGCATGTATTTTAACTCAGGTTTATCTGACAGATATTAAAAACAGTAATGTACTAACGCACTTGAACTTTATTTCTCACTTCTTGGTCGACTACTTCGCCATTGTTGTCAACTAGCTTAGCAGCAGGTATCGTTTTCACATCATACTTCTTCAGGAATTCTCTGCAGTAAAGAAAAAGCTTGAGAACAATTTACTCCCTTCATGTGTAGTTTCTCCACATACAAATCACCACAGTTACGACATAAGTCCCATTGGCTTGCGCAAGCACGTGCACAAAGCAAATGTTTCATAACACGTATTAACTGAGGGGTATGGTCCAGTAGGCATTAATGAAAACAAGAAATTCTAAAAATATTGTTAACGTGTTATCTGTCACAGCTTTCAAGTTAAGTACTAAAGAAATAAGTAGGAAGAAGTAAGCAAGACTTACGGAATATGTTTGTCACCAAACGGGATATATGGTACATTGGGGAGTGCTTTGTTATAATAATCTAACTGGTGTTTCGCCTCACGATCACGGGAAATCCAAACTATTTCAATATTCTCGTCTTTTGCCGCCTCCTCGTACCATTTCTGAAAAGCCACAGTTATTGTCGGAAATCAGAGAAAAAAAACTCTAAAATATCCAAAACACCTGCACAGTGATAAACAACAAAAAATGGCCGAAGGAGGTGGAACAGTCAAGAAATGGGAGAAAGACTTACTTTCAACTTGGGAGTGAATAGGCGGCAGTGACCACACCATCCTGATGAGAAATACAGTATAATCGCCTAAAATTTAATTATAGTTTCAAAGTAAGCAAAATGTATAAAGCATAACAGATCGTGATTACCATGTTAATTCAAGGTACTCAATTTCTTTAATGCCTCCTAGAATTATCTCACAGTTTACACACAAAATCCAACTGCTTTCGTAACTGATAATTAGGCAACGTTTTGTCAAACGATGACAAACTTTATTTTTTAGATCATCCACTTTGACTGTTTCGCCATTTCGTCTCGTCAACGGAACATCTTTGAGAAATTGTGCACCTGCTGCATAGCAACGGCTAAAGTTAAGCCTTCGTGCTTGAGCTAATAGCATGTTTGGTAAACGAATATCAATTCACTCTAAAATTGAATAACGAACAGCACAGCAATTATTAGCCCAACATTTATTTATTTACTTATCAAATAAGGATCATCTTAGAAATCTGCCGATCAGTAAATGTAATAAATAGAAAGTGATAAACTCCTCCTCAACTTTCTTCCACGGGCGCTGCCACTCACAACTACTCGTTCTCATTCATACTCACAACGAAAATCAAATCCCAGCAGAAACTTTTACTCAAGCCTAGACTCTTTTCTTTAGACTGTAGTCATTTTAACGTGCTCCTTGTCTGAGTGGTCTCCATTTTATTCGACGCTACAAATGGCTGAATGTGAATTCTTCACTTCTCAAAGTCTTGAGAGATTATTAAGCTGAAATTTTTACTTCTACCTCGTTACACTGTCCATTATCCAATTTTTTCAAAAAATTTTTCGACCTGCGCCAACAAACAGAATTATAAGTCAAATCACAATTGCTTTAATTCGTTATATCTGAAGATTAAAGTTTAAATGATCGGGTTTCGTTGACCAGTGGCCGATTATCTGGACCCGACTCGGACATTTCTTATAGTATGTATGACATTATACCGAAAAACCGTCATGACAATGTGTAATTTAGATCACGCATCAATTCAAGACCCAACCACTTTACCATCCCGTCGAAAGCGCATATTTGCAGCCACGTTAGTATAGTTTGGGTCTATAAAAAAATTTGTCTTGAAAAATATATTGTTCTGTACCAAACAGTAATTTGCATATATTATTCTGTACCAAGTAACAATTTGCTTCAGCTAGTAACTGATGAATACATTCATAAAATCTGATCTATTCTGAAATTACGGATATTCCGTACTTCGCCTACTCATCCCAGATAACCGGAAACGATTTGCTTGATTTCTCTTTATTGCTGCGAAAGCAAAAAAAAAAGAAGGCAGATAAAGTATGGAATATTGGTAGAGTTAGGAAGATGGTGAAAAAAATCATAAACAACAATAAATTATCTCACGCATTCAGCGTTGATTTAATTTAATTTAACTTAAATTTGAATAAAAAATCAAATGACAGAATGTGCTCAATCCGCAAATCAAATTAATTAAATTAACTCAATTCATATGTCATGGCGATATCATCCAATACAAAATCATACCCATCATGAGCATGAGGAATTTCAAAATCCTTTTAAAGCTTTCATTTGATGGCAATGTGATGGCGATGGTTTATCAAATGTAGTTTACGCCACAAGTTTCCATGAGCGCCAGACTGGTAGGATTCACGTGGAGACCAGAATTTTCATACACCACTGTCAAAGTTATGAGAGAACAAGGACATCGACGGAGCTCTCACGTGTGATGGATTAAGCGTATTGTTGAGTGCTATGGAGGGACTAGTTGTGTCCAACGGGCCTGTGTGATGTCTCAGGAAGCAATTTTTAGGCCAACGAACCAGATGAATGATGAACGTATCGAAATAGAAGAATGTTGCGTCGAGGAGAGTAATACGGACATCGCTAATTTACTGTCACGGAAAGCTTCATTGAAGCGTCAGACAACATTAGATGCCTTTTTCTCCAAGGAACCAAATCGAAAGATGTTTATCAGTGATAAACTGACTCGTAGAAAGGCCAAGAACAAACGAATATCGATAACAATTACCCGTTCAGGTAGGCGGTCATCCGTGCTACAGCTAATAGAAGCACTGTTGAGTCACAACCCACTTGCGATGTGAATAATATTCACTGTCGTAAGGGCTAATTAATTAATGCTTTCATGGGTTAGTTAATGAGGAGTAGATTCCAGCTGTTTCAAAAAGTAAATTGATGTCGAGGAAATCATTCGGATCCGTTGTTGAAGAAGTGGATCGTGGTAGAGGTGAGGAACAAAGTTGCAGCGACTGGGTGAGAATGAGTGACATTATGAAAAAAGTGGGTTTTTGTTTTGATTTTAATCCTTCAAGGATTAGTCGTATTTTTTTTTTTAACTCATTAAATAATGTCTCATTTCATCGTGTTCCATTGCTGCTTTCATGTATACACTTTTGTTGCATAATCAAGAAAATTTGAAGAACGACTGATCATTTTGGAAAATATTTGCTACTTTCTGAGTTCCAGCATTCCTAAAGCGAAGGAGTGGTGAAGCATTTTTTTGCAGGCAAAGATGAAAACTGAGAATATCACTTTGGATAAATATGTTGAAGTCGGTCCACATTCCATGCAATGCTCTTCAAGTCCAGAAGTAATGGAGATATATATTTATGTTTATATATATATATATTAGTATATTGTTCACTGTATTAGACCGCAGATACCCCAATTGTGAAGAAAACATTGCAGTCAGCTATCGAAGCGATACGCTGTTACATGGATATGTATCCTGATTTGAACAACAGAAATGCTTCGGATGTCGTACTGGTATCTTTAAATTCAATATCTCCTGAAACTTCTCCAAAACCATATCCTGTCGTCTGCACTGACCGGACATATGGGTGGAATTCCAGGAGAAAGTAAGCGTTATTTCGTTAAGAATGAAGTCTAAGCTGTAACTTCCTGTACGCGAGAATTTTTGAGCCGATTTTCCCAAATTTAAGTGTTTGTTTGATTTCAGATATGTTCGCTTGCCCTTCTCTATATGTAATGTGATTAATGGAACTGCGCGATACAACGTTGTAGAGACTGCAATTTCGAAACTTCTGCAACCGCTTAAGACTTATAAACAAATTGAGGTTCCAATTTCAAATTTGTTTTCCCCAATTATATGTTTGGATAGCAGCGATGGCTAAGCATTGATTTTTTTGAACAGGAATGTATCGGAAGCTATTCACGCACCAGAACTTTCGACGCACTTGAACAACTTTTTGAAACAGTTCTGAATGAAACATTACGTGTGGAATATCTTACTAGCGTAGTGCCCTTCATGGCAAAGTTGGCTTTACAGAGTCCAAGTCTGATAACTCAAGTAATTCATTTAAGAAGGCTATTACCGTTCTATGAAGGTTGTATTACTTTAAAATTTTAAATCAATGTTAGTATGCTGATTTTTTAAGGTATACATACATATTTATATTACTTTAGTATGTTGTTATACTTTCTAAATGACTAAGAAATTTCTATTTATTCCTACAACATTTATATCTGCAACAGCGATAGATCGTTTAACAGAGAAAAACTCACGAAAATATGTGGATGATAAAGGAGGTATCGAAGTTAAATTGTTGTGGGCATGTTTTGCAGTTTGCTTGATAGCTTTTTCGTTCTAGTCTATACCGATATTGCGGCGTGGAAGATCCGGATCGGTAACGATGAGCCAACATCAAGCAGCCGCACTACTTTCGCACGCATTTTTCTGCACTTTTCCAAGCCGTAATGCTGTCAGCAATGAATTACCATCAATTAATTTCTTCCATTTATTCAGTTTGCGTTCTGCAAATGCGGTTGAAAAACTGCGTTGCTTATTGCATTATTTTCATATGGTTTCCAAGAAAAGTAACTATTATTTTCTTCATTTTTAATAATATTGCATTTAAAGTTCAGAAGAGTTGTAAGTTGAAGCATAAAGTGGACCTCCAGTACCAGTTATTTACAGTGCCAACAGGACTGTTGACGATTCGTCGACAGAATGATTCGGCAAAGGAGTGGTCCGCCATACATTCGCCGTTATCAAAGCTATATGTTAGTCATACGGGTACAATAGAAGACGATGGTCATGGCATGTTGCAAGTGGATTTTGCCAATAAATATATTGGAGGAGGCGTATTGAGAAGTGGCTGTGTTCAGGTAAGTTGTGGGGGAAGAGCTGTTCAATACCGGGAATATGTGGTATTCATTATAAGACATCAGGCAAATTATAATTTTATAGGAAGAAATAAGATTTCTCATCTGCCCGGAAATGATTGTGTCGATGATTGTATGCGAACGGATGCGTAATAACGAAGCTATTATTATTTGTGGTGCGGAAAGGTTTTCTGATTATAGTGGTTATGGTTCATCATTTCGTTGGCGTCCGAGGAGGAAGGTCGATTCATTTCCTAGGTTCTTTTTTTTGTTCGATTTTGTCTTTCATCTTTCTTATTTTGCATTATTTGATAGTATTTAAAATTCGTAGAAAACGTTTGTAATCTGTTGCTATCAGCATCCTAACAACGAAAAAATTCGATTAGAAATGGCAGTTAAAAACGACCCTTTAAAAGGAAGTTCATATTACCCAGTGATGTGATGTTTTCTTGGTGGCACAAATCTTATTTGCAGAGATCGCTTTAATAGGCTGTGCTGTGAATTGGTAGCAATTGATGCTTTGCCATTTTCCAGTAAACGTGATCAGTTTAATGTCGAGTTAGTAGATCGCGAATTGCTTAAGGTATAAGCATTCAGTTACATAGATTTCTTCTCTGCCTTATTTTTGTAAGGATCTATGGAAATGGAAATTCCAGGCTTACGTTGGCTTTGCTATAAATGACGGGACAACGAGGCCAGTTGCTACTGGCAACTGGGGTTGTGGTGTATTCGGAGGTGACCTACACTTGAAAAGTAATTTTTCTCAATACTTTTGCAGCTGATTTTTCTGTTTGTGCTACATGAGATTTTCCCGATTAATCAGCTGAATGTTTAGGCCTGATACAACTCATGGCATCATCAGCACAAAAAAGATGTCTTTGCTATTTCACATTCGGAGACTTAAAGTTTGCAGAGGACTTCACTGCAATTTACAGGATACTGACACAAGCTGGTACTACAGTTGGTACGTTTCGCTGAAAATTGTCATGAAAACCGTCAGAAAACTTGTAACCGTTCAGATAGTTTTTTTTTGATGACTCGTTACACTTTGGTGGATTTAGTTGTGTCGGTCACAGAAAGTCGTTTTGCAAACGCTCTAACCATTGAGTCACTTGTTCACTTGAATTTGCTCTTCGGACCAGTAATACCTGTACATGGATTTTTCTGGAGGATTTTGCTAAAACTGTGCTATGGTGGGTCACAATTACGTAAAATTGCTGGAAGGCTTTTGCAGGACAACTTTATGACATAATATGTGGTTACTGCTTTGAATATGAGGAGAATAGTTCGCCAATGCTGTTTGAATACATCATTCAAAAAATTGAAGAAAATAAAATGTACCCGTAACAGGTTTTGGCAGTTGTGAAGTACTGGTGATCTCTGATGTTATGCACTTTGATATTAAGTTGTTTTAAAGATGTATGTTATGAACGATCATGTGGTATATCCGTCACCGTGATTAGACAAATTATATATATATATATATATATATATATATATATATATATATATATATATATATATGGGCTGTTTTTGAACGTTGTTTGCTGAAACAATAAGTCTTTGTCTTTCTGGTCTCTTTTATCGTGTAGTAGAACTAGTCTATTATAAAAAATGAGAAATATACCCTTCTTCCTACATTTGTTAGAGCAGTTACTAGCAATTCATTACATTAAAAGTCGACATTAAGATTCCATTTTTATAAAGATATAAGCAAATATTTCACACATATTAAATCTTTTTTACACACGTCAAATACAATATCACTTTCTACAAATTAGCTGTGCACGAATGTCTCTCGTGGAGTTGAAACTTATAGAATATGAAGTGTAACTACTGCCCAATTTTTTATTTAAACTTTGGATTAAAGAAGGAAGATTAGCATAATTTAATTTGTGGTATCCGCCAATATTTCTACATAATGAACAGACAAGATTCAGCAACATGGAAAGCATCCTAAATACGGCAAGTACTGCAACCAGCCAATGCGTATTTTCAAACACCATCAATTACCTGAGTTTACTAATCAACTAAGTTATATACCAGCTAACGGAGAAGAAATAACTAAAACAATATAAAATACATCAGTCTGACCAGTAATCACACTGCCCGCAGAAACCATGGAACGATGATTTCAGTTTAGATCCATCATCCTCCTATGAATTTGTCGAGATCAGCTTTTCGAACATTTAAAGCATCTGCCAAAAGACTTTTCAACTCGAAGTAGTGAGTATATTTATTACCCGTTGCCGGTGATGCCGATGGTTTTCGGCCAGCATATTTAAGAAGTCTTCCTTGTCTGAAATTTCCAAAATTTATATGTGTACCGCGAAGAAACTTGGAGAAAAGAAGGACTCATCTTTGTTTAAAAATGACTTCTCGGAGTGAAGAAGTCGATTTGTGAAGAGGAATACTTAGAATCCATTACTTCTCGGAAGTTTGAAAAAACAAACTTCGCTATAAGTGTCCCAAGCCTCGGATGAACGAATCCCCAGGCACCCATATTTTTGTGTTCTTCTTGCGCCCAAATAAGTTCTGCTTTGCCATACTTACGGCACTCATTCTCGATTAAATCATATGGGAAGGGAGATATTTGTTCAACACGACATATTGCTATCCGTGAGTCTAAATTCAGGTGTTTCCTTGCAGATATCAAGTCGTAGTAAACTTTACCTGAAATATACAAAACCCTTGTTAATGGAGGATGTAGTAATGCCTGAAAGGTATTACAAGCACACAAAAAAAGGGAAAATGAAAATGAGATAAATTTAAACCGGTGCAGAAAACCAAGCGCTCCACATTGTCAGCATTTTCACTAGCGCTTCCTTGTTCTGGAATAGCTCTCCGAAATTTAGTACCGGGTAAGAAATCTTCAATAGGAGAACGTGCTAACGGATGACGAAGAAGCGATTTCGGTGACATAATGATCAGGGGTTTCCTATAAAAAGTTCATATAAGTTGCCTTAGAAAGTATCCAAAATTTAAATTCATTTCAAAAAAGACAAATTCAATGAAGGATACCTGAAAGGCATAGCTATTTGTCGTCTCAAAAGATGACAAAAATTGGACGGTGTTGTGCAATGTACGACAATCCAGTTTGTGTCGTATAACTGCTGTGCTTCAAAAGTAGGCCCAAAGGCAGTATGCTGAAATCAAGACTATGAAAGACTGCTCAACTATACCTTTTCTCTGACATGTTTAACGATTCATATGGCAAAAGTGCACCTCAACATCAATTTCATCATCTTCATTAGACATTTGCAAAAAGCGTTCCACACGTGCACTACTGTGTTCAGGACCCATTCCTTCATAGCCATGTGGCAATGCCATCACTAATCCAGACTGCCGAATCCATTTTGATTGACCTTTAAATAAACGACACATATATTAGATTTTGAAGTCCAGTCCTTTCAAAGAAAATAAATAAATGTAGGAATATACCTGAAGATAAGAACTGGTCTGTAATACACTGGGCATTATTTGCAAAATCTCCAAACTGTGCTTCCCATATAACTAACGAATTGGGCTCCACCATTGAATAACCGAGTTCAAAACCGAGGATTGCAAATTCCGAAAGCGACGAGTTTGAAACACTATATTCAGCTTGCTAAAATAAACAATAGATGACTGCCCCACAAACTAAAATTCATTATGACTGACTGATTCATGCTTTCATTAATGTGTTTTTAATTCCTTCGATAGCGATGTTTTACCCATAAATGTTTGCATTAAAAGACTTTTTTAGTACTCTGAAGAAGTCATCAAAGTTGCGGATGTGATAGAGTTAAGATATTTAATTTAGCATAACTTACAACTGAAAACCATTTTCCAACCAAGCACATCGCACTTATTTTCATACCAGCGACAGCAACTATAAACGAAAGTAAAGTACCTTCTCGGAGAGATTGCTCAGTGGATTATATGTTTTTTGATCGATTTGCTGATCATGCAACACATGATGTCGGTGTGAAAATGTTCCTCTTTCCACATCTTGTCCTGACAACCGAACGTGAGTACCTGGAAGTTAGAAAGATCAGAGTCGATGACACCAAACCTGGATTATTTTTTCTCGGCAAAAAAAACACACACATACCCTCCAGAAGAAGAGACCCAAAAGCAATGGCTTCTCCCATTGCCCAGTCAAAGCTATTCTCTTGAAACATTTGACGTCGCCCTTTCAATATTCTGTCCAAACCCCGATGAAGATTAAAATCTGTAATCTCGATAAATCGGGGTAAGAATTTAATTAAAAAATTGGTTTGGCTACAGTTGCCGTCATACCACATACGTAAATACAATGCATAACTTCTCAATATAAGTGATGCCTCAAAAGTAGGGGATAGTATGTTTTCCTATATTTAGTTCAGGGACTAGATCACACAGTTCGCTTCTTATTATTTTCGATGAGTACATTGAATTAAGGGGGTACTTACTTTGTCAAATTCGGGAAATAAACAAAAGTACCTGCTGGGACAGATGAAAACTTCTCAATTATATGGCTAATTGTTCCTTTTGCAACACCAGTTGCTGGTATTTTAAGTGGGTCACGCTTTTTAAAGAAAGTGTCCCACGGAGAATCAATCCAATCCCTGTGACGAAGATATGTCACTTTTTGCGCTTCTTGGTAAGCATCTTCTAATAAAGTATTATATTTGGTTACTTCATCCTGCAAAAATGAAGATTAAAACTACTGGTCTACTCTATATATACATATAACGCATTTTGCAACTAGCGAATAGATTAACCAACTCGTATTAGAACGATAGTGTCCAACTTACTATTACTATTACGCCATACTGATTGGTTATGTAGTTAATATGTTTACGATGGTTTTAGTTTTTGATTTTACAATAAGTATTAAATTTATACCTCTACATATCGCTCGTCAGCGACATTTTCAGCAAGAATTTGCTTCTGGTAAATTGCAAGTACCGGTTTTGTCTTTCTAACACGTTGGTACATCAATGGCTGGGTAAACATTGGCTCATCAAGTTCGTTATGTCCATATCGTCGATAACACACCAAATCAATGATAACATCCTGAAATTAGCAACAGAAAATTTCCTCTGGTATGGCACACGGCAATGTTCTCTGGTACGACGCAGTTCAACCAACCTTTTTGAAAGTACGACGCCAATCAGCAGCTACATTACAAACATGCATCACAGCTTCTGGATCATCGCTATTCACGTGGAATATTGGACATCCAACAACACGTCCAATATCAGTACAATAAGGAGATGATCGAGAACATCGTGGATCAGTTGTGAAGCCAACCTAAATCATTAATCCTCAGATCCCGAATTTTTAAAGCAATTTCAATCCAGTATATTCGATGAGAATATAATATGATACTTACTTGGTTATTAACGACCAAATGAATTGTTCCGTGAGTGGTATAAGCTTT
>OY718806.1:8660364-8845364 GCA_963070105.1 Litomosoides sigmodontis
GCACCAGCGATATCATTATGTTATCTTCTGATGTAAAAAAAACAAAAAAATTGGCGTATCGTTCTGGCGTTCCTTCAGCATTGCTTGTTAATTATAAAAATATAAAAGCATTGATTCCAGTGGTTTCTCGAGTGAAACATGACGACACCGTCACGACGACGTTTGATGCGGGATTTCAAGAAGCTCCAGGTGTGTCGTTTATTAATTGACATTATTTATGCTAATTTAACCTGATTGATTGTTTCTGAATTTTTTATAAATTATTTTTTTTAAAGGAAGATCCGCCTGCTGGTGTTAGTGGTGCGCCAACGGAGGACAATATCCTCATGTGGGAGGCGATCATTTTTGGTCCTCAAGATACACCATTTGAGGATGGTACATTCAAGTTAACTCTTGAATTTACTGAAGAATATCCCAATAAGCCTCCTACGGTGAAATTTGTCTCAAAAATGTTTCATCCGAATGTTTATGCCGATGGTAGTATCTGTCTTGATATTTTGCAGGTATTTGTTGTATAATTTTAAACACTGCTTGAGATGAGGGTTGTGAAGAAGATGGCAGAAAACGTTATGGATGAATTTTGATATGTATAAGCCTTCCGCTATTTCAGTTTACCCATTCCTTTGTAGTTCCTACTAGTCTGTTATTTACTTCAGTTGTGTTTCACATAAATGCGACAGTTTCCTTAACCAATGCAAAACAATGGTACAGTGCCTCACCATGCCTCCTTTTATAGAACAGATGGTCTCCAACTTACGATGTTGCCGCAATCCTTACTTCCATCCAATCCTTATTAGATGAACCAAACCCGAATAGTCCTGCTAATTCACTCGCTGCTCAGCTTTATCAAGAAAACAGACGGGAATACGAGAAAAGAGTGCAACAAATTGTTGAACAGGTTTTTAATCTTTCCCTTTGACATGAGGGATAATATATTTGAGGAAAATTATTTTAAGGAAGGTAAATTTTCTTTTATAGGTTTAACAGCTTTAGCATACATCCATAGTATTTCTTGAACGTAGTTGGTTACAAGAAATATTCTACGGATTGCTGTTGAATTTGAATTGGGCCGATTTGATATTACAGTAGCCTGTGTTGTAACTTGAACTATTCAGTCATGGCTTAATTTTGGAGAAAATGAGGGAGAAATGGAGACAAAAGAGGAAAGCGAAGAAGAAATGGATCATGACCGCGATGATCCACAAATGCCTTCTGCTTCTGGCGCAACACGATCGCAGAGTGGTGGTGCTTCATCCTCTACTTGATATTTTTCAATTCTTTAAAATATGAATTTAGTGTGGTCTGCTTTCCCTTCTTGGTTTACAGCTCCTAGTGTTATATTGCTTACAACTTATGACCTGTATATGACCTGTTTTATGTACCAACACTCAAACATGACTACGTTCGTCATACGTCTGTGCAATTATGGCTTACATTTAGTATATCAGGTTTTCTAAATTCAAATCCATTGTCACCTCGTTTAAATTTGTCGCGCACATCATTCATTTGAGTCCATTAACTTGAAGAAATGCGTGGATTGGTTTCAGCAAATAGTCTCTCTGTTACTGTTAGATTTTTATTTAGAGTTATTTCCGAGCTTAACAAATTGTAAAGAACCACGTATTTCAGCATACATCATGAACAGTATACAATTTCACAGAATCCTTAAAATGCCTGAAAAAGATGAGTAACAAAAATGTGTATAAGTCTGCTTTATTGTCTTTTCTTCAGTGTTTCAATCGAGAAGTGTATTGTTCTCTTTTAACTCCTTTATGTCAGTACCATAATAGTGAACCGTCAGTTTGATATGTTCTCTGTTCGCATTAATTAGAGAAGTTTTTTTTGCGATAGTTGACAGCACTTTATTTCTAAGTACTTGTCATCAATTCACTTTATAAAAATTAATCTTCATTAAAAAAAACAGTAATGATATTTGCTTAATGTGCCGATAAAAATCAGTGGCAGCAAAATTATAAAACGAATTTAGAAAACCAACTTAAACGTCCCGCAATATATTTATTTTTTCCATGTGTCATATAATTCTGATATTCTTGTATATGTGTTCTGTGTATCGTAATGTAAAGTATCGTGTTTTCCACCTAAGTATGATTCATCATGAAGGTATGGATATGTATAATTAGTTGGTTTTTATTGATTAAACATTCTTCGACTGTAACTATCATTGCAGTGGTGGCGAAACAGATAGAAAAAAAATTTTTTTTAATATGCAATATCACATGATTTGGTGCTATACCAGTTCGTGATTTCACTATCAGAATGGGGTAGCATGATTCATAGGGTCATTTGGAGAGCAATGCTTCGCATATATGGTATTCATCCATTTTACTGTATACTTGTATCTACCGGAAATCACTGTTGTTCGAAGTATAAAAATGATAGAGAAATTGAGATTATATGTTCGTAAAATTGTTAATGTCTTAAACATTATAAATTTCGAAACGTTTAAACAAGTGATTCTGTACGTTAATTTTTCAGACTTATTTAAGCTATCAATTTCGCTTTTCCTTTTATTGTCTTTGTGCCGTCTGGACACACTTCAGGAGGTCATAGTATGGATCGATCGAGTAATTTCCGCACCAATTTTGTTGGTCGTATGGTTGGAGACAAAGCGGAATGCAGTCGATTTCAGATTGAAGAGCAAATCCTACGCGAGGATTCTGATGTTGATCTGACAAAATTGGCGCAGTTCGCATTCAAACATTATGTTCCCAAGATTCATCGCGTACCAATTTGGAAATTATTGCTCGGTTGGTGTTCGAAAAAAAAAATGAAAATTTTTTCATCGGTTGTGGCGGGCCCAAGCTTTTCGTAGTTTATTCCGATACACCACTCTCTACTTCATTAATTCAATGTTTTTCATGTAACTCAACGTGAAAACATTTTCCATGATGAGTGGCAGTTACGACGATAAAGACAACAGAATTTTTTTATGGACCAGTACTTACATGCTTTTAAATGTTAGTCTAAAGACATTTCTGTCCTGTGGCAGTAGTGCTGTTGGCAGATGTGTTAAAAATACGAAGATATGCCGTTGATCTTAATATTAATTTGAAATCAAGCGGTCTGATTTGAGTGTAAATATGTTACCTTTAATATTTGTTTAGGAGTGTCGTCAACTGCACCGGAAGTGCGAAAAGATGTAATAGAACATCGAGTGCAAGAAGTTAGTTTAAAATTCTATGTTAATTTCAAGTATTGTTGCAGCTTCTAGCCGAAGCTATCGCTCATTTGATGATGTTTATTTAGCTGAATTCATTTCGAGTCCCCTCAGTTCTAACGAACTTGGGCGAATTTGGGGGTTATTGTGAGTTTCTCATCAAATCTTCTGTCTTTGCAGTTTTTTCTTTATTATCTTTGGTTTAAATAATAAAATAAATTTTATGAGGAATTGCGCTGCAGTTTACGTTTTGTTTTCTATTTTTAAAAATGAAAGAAAAAAGCGTAAAATTTCTCATTGGTTCCTTTAAAATAATTTTTTATTCTTTTCCCTGTAGGAAAGAAAAAATCGGATTGACTTTTTTTGGGACATCTCGGTTAGTCATTTTCTACTAACGCAGTTTTCGGCTTCATCATCATCACTGATTCTTGCTATTTTAGGCAAAAGTCTTATTGTCTTCACTTCGCACGATGCGATTAAACACTACGAAGTCTGAGAGCAGCATGGAATTTGATTCGGAGTATCTTCCGACGGATGTCGATATTGTTCGAATGATTCAACTCGGAAATGATACTGATGTAATGCACAACAATAAAAATGTCTCGAAAATGAATATTCAAGCACAGTTAGCGGTGAATATTTTCGGATTATTAGATAATGTAGAATTCGGTAGCTAAATAATTTTCTTTGAATCGAAAAACGTCTCTTCCTGTTGGAAAATCTTGCTTTGTTAATTCTTTACCTAACAATTTGCTTCAGTATTTTAAGTGTTCATCACAAAATCCTCGGTGGAATTCGTGTTGTTCGTAGAAGAAATTATGAGAGGAAATTTAATTGCAGATAGCTAAACAAATGTCACTAATTTGTGAATCAAACTGGGTCGATACTTATTGGTTAACAAAGATGTTCGATGAGTTGTTAGCTCGTGTCTTCACTGAAGAGGTTCTCACAGAGGTTAGTAACTTTTCTTTTCAAGCAATTTCTGCTCAAAAAAAAGCAATTTCGTTACAGTTACCAATTTCTCTCCTCTTCTGCACTGCTGATTGTGTAATATTACAGCACTTCAGTTGAATTTTGGGTAACATAATGAAAAGATTGCACAACTAACTCATTTCGTAAAGGATATTAGTCGTTTAGCTTTAATATCCATTGTGAATGAAACTTGTTCACTTCTCTCTATGGAACCTAAGTGAGTTTCCGTAGAGAAAAGTGAACAAGCAAGTACTGGAAAAAAATCATGTTATTTAGGTTGTCGATAACCTAAAAAGTCAGATTGACAAGGTTTATGCTGAAATTATCGATATTGATGAACCTACTTGGAAAAACATGCCACTGAATTATTGGGTGCGATGTGGTGGAGCAGCTGTTTTTGATCACGAACCATTGTTAAAGTACATTTTTCAAAACATGTGGTAATTTTCGCAGTACTTGGTTGTGCGGTTAAATTAATGATAACTTTTTCAGTTTGTGGGATAAAATATGCAGCTCTGCTGATTATGGTATAATCAAGTTGTTATCGAGCGCCATTTACAATTATCTTGTTCAAATGAAACCGTACTTAGGATTGCAGGTGGTACTATCGTCTAATTCAAAATTTAATCAGCTTATGTCTTTGATTCTTCTAATAAGAAAAGCAAATTCTCTGGCACTCAGATTTCCATAAATAATAAAACTGAGCTGCGTTTTAGACTGTACTGTTCATCAGACAATAGTGTCCAAAATCGATAATGGATTTACTGTTACAATACGGAAGAGAACTTTGATTTTAAGCAAACACAAGTGACAGAGTTTTGATAATCACTCTCTTCGCTGCTTAAAATCTATTAGTTCTTTTTTAAAAAGGACCGTTCCAGTAAACTACAAATTAATTTAATGATATGATGCTACATTTCAGATCAATGATTTTACGTTTGGCGGACAGATCATGTCAGTTAAGACTCAAAATGCTATTATAAAAGGTTCGATTGATAGCATAACTCAGTCAGGAATGATTTGTTCAAAAAAATATGAAATATAATGAACGATTTTCTTGTCCCATAATTGTTGTACTTTTTTAAATGAATTCTTTTGCATGTCATTTTTGGGATACAAAAATCTTTTAGTGTTTCAGAATTTTATTTAGACCAATTCGTGTTCGTGTTTGGTACATGGTAAAGAAAGCTTATACGTGATGACTAGTCGCGACTGTTTTTAGGAATAATACTAGGATTTCTCGAGTTTGACCGTATAATCTCCATTGATGTATTTTGGAATCTTTTAAGTTCAAACATGAAGTCTGAGCTCTTTGAAATTACATAAAGATTCAAGAATTACTGACTCTGATGTTTCTAAAATTTGATATTAAATGTAACAGAAATAAAATAATTTAATGAAAATTAGTTGGTGAATAAAATTATTTTTATAATCAATTAAGCCTCAATAAATTACAAAAATTAAGTATAACAGAAATAGAACAATGCGCTTAGCTTAACTCACGTTAAATAAGGTTCCGACATAATCTACCTTGCAGACCTTCCGTTGATGCCTGAATTGCTTGCAATACAAAGTTTGCATCTGAACTTCTGTGTCTAAAGTGTTTTTTTCCAACTTTATCAAATGTTCAGCCCAAATTTGTAGCTTTTAATAAATTAGCTCCAAGAGTTAGCTTACTGTTATAGACAGCTCCAATTGTTGCAGTAAATGAGTGTAACTAATCCATTTGGGTGCATATAAATTGCACAACTGGTAAGTTTTATCTGAATTGACTTTTTTCACACGGTTTGCCTTATATGAGAGTTTTCCATGGTCGTTCTTTTTTTTCCATGGCTTGTGGATGACACTCATTGAAAAAGTTTATCCTCAGATAACCTTTTATCTTTGGAAAATTGAGTTTAATTAAATTACCTCCTTCAAAAGCGGACGAAGTGTTACGTTTCCTTCATTTTATGATGCATTAAAGTTCACATCAATAATTGACACTTGATGATGTGTTTTTTGATATGAACGAATGCGGCAAGATCACACATTCACTTGTTTCTTACATCGACTCATACTCATGCAATTTTTATCCTTACTTGACCTTCCCACTCCCCCACTCACAACACACGGATAAATAACATAAACACGCATCCACACACACACCCACACACACACACGCACACACACACATACACACACACACAAATATACACAAAGTCCTTCGCTCATTTCTGTATGTAACTGTTACAATACAATACATGTGATAGTGTGTTTCGAATAAACATTTAAATTATTATTGATTCATATTTGGATGAAATTTTTATTTGAATTAATTAGCGCACGTATTATGTTATAAAAGTAGTTCGTGGTATGGTTAATTTTATAAATAACAACTAATGTAAAATGCTTTTATATCATTTCGGTATTTTTACAGTAAGTGTCAAATTACCTGTAAACTGTGCTACGTTCACTTTATACTTGTGAAATTTTTGGTTATTTGCTTAGTAAAATTTGATATTTATAAAAGATTCATTAAAGACTGTTGTTATACGATACATTTCGTTATAGGAAGTGAAATTTTGCTAATTCTCTGAATTAATGAAACAAATCGCACAAGATCGTTGCATAATTTCTCATTTCATTTGCATAATCACTGGAATATTAGCATGAGATTTAAGCATCTCAAAATTTCTCTAAATATTTTTGAAATAAAATTTAATTGGCTGTTATGCACTTTCAATTTAGATAGTATAAATGATTTTCAAACTGTAACACTGAAAATTTTTTGTAATATTAATTTTTAGAAAATGCAAAATGTGATTTCCATTTTGTAAGATGACTTATGTTTCCTTAACATTCATTCGAAATTATTGGTGTAAGTTCATTTTGCTATCGAAAAATTTCTTTCATATGATATTTAATTCTTTATAAATTTCATACATATTCTTTTTTTCTCTCTCTCTCTCTCTCTCAAATTCATTTTTTTTTTCAATTTGCCTCATACAACATGTTTGCGTCAAATTTCCTCACACTGTTTTACACACACTAAACAAATAATGATATGTGAAGTAAAATGAAATGGAAATTATGATTGATAGGAATATCTTGTTAGTGATAATAATGATATGATGTGATATAACACTAAGCAGCACAACTTGCTGTAAATAATTAATGAAAGGGGAAAACAAAAAAGAAGTCATCAATGATCTATTTGATGTGTATAACGTTGTATTTCATAGCTCAATAGCTCTATTTTTTAATTCTTTCTAATTTAAATGAAAAATGATAGGGTTGACGTGAATGACATTATACCACACAATTGAGAGATTAACATTTTTGGGCAACCTGTTTGATTGCATTTGATACAGTTACATCACATTCATTCATTCATTCATTTAACAATGTGTTGTTGAGGGTATCATTCACGGATTATAATACTAAAAGTTAATTTTAGTTTGCTAATAAATATTATCGTATAGCTTTTTTTTTAGAAGAAATTTCACCGCGTAAATTAATGCATGCAAAGAAATGATCCAATTGAATTGTCAAAATGTTTGCTGTTTAAATCATCAAAATGATATAATCGAATGATTTTTCTTTTCTTTTTAGAAAATCATAATAATGTTGAGAAAAAAAGGAGCAAAAAAAAAAAGATGCAATTTTCTATGCATTGCTGATAAAATGAAAAAAAAAAAAAAGGAAACAAAGAAAAGAGAAAGATGAGGAAATCATCTAATTACATTTTTCAAAATGTGCTTTTTTTTTTCTTTCTTTTTTTGAAAGAAAAAATTAAATTACAAAAGAAATATCTAATGAAAATGATTTGAGAATGGGTGAAAGAGAGGGGAATTTCTCAACTGTTAGCATTCATCAATTTAATGTCTCATAACCACATTGCTTTTAACCGTACATTTCTCAGTGGTGCAGTACCTAATAAAGGAGGAAGTCGGCGTCACCACTGCTACTATCAGTGTCATCATCATCATTATCATCGTTATCACTTTTGTACTATCATTGCTGTAAACTGTTATTATGATCGTTATAGTATTGTGACTATTTGCAGTAATCATCTAACAACGAAGAGAAAGAGAGAGAGGGGGAGAGAGAGAGAGAGAAACAGAACAGCAACAACAACAACAACAACAACAGCAACAGCAACAGCAGCAAATGTACCATTTATTGTTTGTGTGAAGTACTGTTGCCCTGTTCATCATCCACCAACAGTTTTGGTCACAATTTTAAAACTTATATTTTCGATGATAATTTTCGTTAATCTTTGTTACCTTGTCATTAGTGACTATCATTGATACCATCTTCTTCTCTCTCTCTCTCTCTCCCTCTTACTCTCACTCCCACTTTCTTTTCTGACCTTTCTCTTTCTGTCTGACACATGTAATTAAAATTTCTTAATAATTTGTAATTTTGAAATGCAATTTAATAAATAATTTAAACATTAAATTTGAAAATAAAAATTCTACTTTTAGCAAAATAACAACTTTTTTTTTGAATAATTTACAACTTTGAGCGTTTCCAATAACATCTTAATTTGACATTTATGTTTGAATTTTCTTTTAAAATCAAATAAATAAAAATTGAATGAAAAATTTTTGTTGATGTTTTTTTGAGCATTACACTTTACTACTGCTAAATTGGCACGTTTATTGCTAAAAATTAATCGATCATTAAAAAATTTTTACATTTATTAAAAAATAATTATTTGTTAGTTATTTTGAAATGTAATGTGTAACTTCTTGATTTGCTCAAAACTTTTCCTTTTTTGGCAAAAATACAAAAAAAAATTCGTGCGTACAGTAACAATTCAAATAGCTCCTCATTCAATCGATTTAAAAAAAGAAAAGAAAAAGGAAAAACGACAAAGTCTTGAAACTTGAAAGCTAAGAAAAAATTTCGATGTTATTGAATGATAAATGAAAAGATGTTTTAAGTGCTCTTTCTGAACTTCTCTTCTCTCCATTCATTTTCATTTATTCCTCTTTCGCTTCCTTTGTGCTTTTTTTTCCTCTTTCTTCTCCGTTTTTTTTTCTTGCTCTAATGAGGAAAAAAAAAATTCCATTGATGAAAAAAAAAATTCCATTGATGAAAAAAACAACCTGTCAAAAAAAAATGTCATTATGCTTGTCACTTAATTTCTCAATATATTTTTCTCTTCCTCAATAAACTGAAATAGTTCAAAATCGCTTGCTTTTTTTTTTTCAAAAACAAAAAAGGAAAGGTCTAAAATTTGAATTTTTCATTTTAAATGTAAAATATTGCATGTATTGAGTTATATTAAATGCAAATCTCGGAAATGAATTTGATAAGGAAAAAATTTTTCTTTTGCGTGCTTTTCTTGCTTACTGTTTTACGCTGATTTATGATCTGTAAATCCAATGTTGATTTATGATCTATAAAATGAATTCAATGATTTATTGGTGGTATGAAATTGTCATGCTTTTTAGAAGCATTACAAATAGGAACTAAAATGTTGGCAAACACAGTGGAATGCGTGGTTATGTGTCATTTTACTTCTCCTGTCCTCTTTTACTGTTAAACTTTAAAACGAAAAAAAAAACAGAAATTTTTTTGTAGTTGTTTGTTGTATTTATTGCATATTAGGACTGTTCGAGAATTTGTAATTCAAATAACTTCACGCATGATTTTTTGTTTTTATTTTAATTCTAATTTTTGCAAAAAAAAAAGAGGGATAAAGCATGCAAAAAAAAGTTCATTATTGTTGCAATGAATTCTTGCAAAAAAGGTAGAAATGTGGAGAGGCGAACAAATGCATTTTTCTTAAAAAAAAATTTTTTTAAGTAGAAAAGATCTTTTTACTTTTCAATTTTAACTTTAAATGATAATTATTTGGAATATACTGTTTGAAAATTTTCATTTTATCAATTAATTTGTGATTTTAACGATAACTCAACATACTTATTTAGTTAATTTAAATTTTCAAATAAAACTAACATGTTTTAGGGAAAGCAATTTCATTCTGTTGTTTAACTCATTTAATGTAGGAGACAGGAGTGATGTAAAGGCATTATGCTCAAGCATCATGAAGCATTTGGCGTTGTCCTACCACTTGTTGTTTTAATGAATGATTTTAGCGTGGAAAAAGAATGAGCGTGGATGATTCAAGGATACCGCTGTCTGACGATGCTAAAACACCGAAAATTTACAAATTAGAAATCAAAGAATCAAACTATGATCGAGTACAGTTACTTTTTCCATCCAAAATTCTTAATGCTATTCGATCTTTCTCTTCAAACTTCACCATGTGAATTTCATGCTTTGAAATTCTCGGATGAATTGAATCCTCGGAAACATGAACCTCTCTTTCTAATATTCAACCTAACCTAATAACAAACACTCTTCAAACAGGTCCAATTCGTTTATGTGTTGTGTTAGCTGATCAAATTCTAGAAATTACTGTTAGCTTAAGTAATTTTCAATGGTATATGCCATGCGTTTACTTAAGTTTCAATTGTTTTGCAATTTTATTTTTTATACGGTTATTTTAGTAATTTTTAATTATGTTAAATATTGATTAACCTAAATATTATCGGTAACTTTAAAAAAGTTAGCAGAAAATACTTTTTTACATGTAACATGATAGACTTGTGTTTGTCATAGTGCATTCGTCATACAGGATGAAAACGAAGTGAACGAGCAGAAAGCGCCAAAACACTTTATTGGACTTACAAAAAATCAATTAGAGAAATGTAGTAATGATCCATTTTGGAAGACAGTTAGGTAAATTTTAAATTTAAATTTAATTAAAATAAATTAAAACATGAATTTAAATGTGATTAGGAAACCAGTTTGAAATATCGATGAAAATAATTTGTTAAAATTCCAATTTTAAACATTTTGTTCATTTTTTTCTAAACTTTCTTGGAGTTGAACGAACTTTTACAGGTATACAATGTTTGTGCTTTTTTGGGTAGCATGGATTTTGATGTTTCTAGCTGTTGTATTGCTCATTATATTTAGTCCAAAGTGTGCAACTCTAAAGGAACCAGAATGGTGGCGTAAACACGTTAGCTATCAGGTCAACTCATCATCTCCATATTTTATTCAATTATCAATTAAATATCCATATATCGAAGATGGCATCATCATTTTAGGAATATCAAAAAATAAATGCTATTTTGGGGACAGCTTTTCCTCACGGAGCATTACACAATAATTTTTTACATTAAAAAAATTTTTATGAATGACTTGAGAAAGACAGAACGAAAATCTTTGATTTGCTATTACAGCAACATTAGAGTTTTTTTTTTTTTTTTGAAATAAAAATGTATAATTTTAGATATTCACACCGTCTTTCCGTGATTCCAGCAACGATGGAATTGGTGATTTCAATGGAATTCGAGAAAAGCTTAATGATTTACGAAAGATTGGAGTAAAAACAGTTTGGGTAACACCTGTAGTAACCATACAAAAGGTTTGTTAATACACTTCTAAAAAATTCCAATCTGGACAAAAGGTTAGTAAAAAGTGATATTCATATATTTTAGGATGATTTCATCCCTCTCGATGTGACTGATTTTACAAGTGTTGATGAACGTTTTGGTACAAAAGATGATTTGAAATCGCTGATAGACGCAACACATGAACTAGAAATGTATTTCACTATGGATTTGCCCATATCAATAACATCTACATCACATAAATGGTTTGAATTTCTCAACAGTGATATCGTTTGATAGTGTTTGTGCGATAAAATGAAAACCCTATTAGCATCCGCTTGAATGAGGAATTGAAAATTGTGTTATAATCTTTAAAAACCATTAAATGAGTGAATGAATTTAATTTTAGGTTTAAATCAGCAAAAGAAGGTGGCGACCACATCGACTATTACATTTGGAAGAAGTCACTGGATGTAAAAGATGATCCAAATTATACTACTGAAGAAGGCAAACAGAATGCTTATCTAACTTATGATGGCAAATATCCAGTGCTAAATTGGATCAATCCTGCTGTACAGGATAGTATGTTTGAGGTTGCAAAAAGTTTCCTTGATATGGGAGTTGATGGTTTTCATGTGGAACGCATTGGTCACTTAATGCGACATTTGCCAAAATCGGAGGTAACATTAAATTTATAACACTCTGAGAAGAAATCATAAACTCTTGTTAGACATTTGAAAGTTCAAAAATTTGCCCACCCAATAGATTTATTAAATTCTTCTGTTAAAAAACTTACTGTGATGAATGATGTGATCTGAAACACTAACACATATCATACCTCAAATGTACCATGTCTTAGAGGAAAAATCATGTGTCCAAGATAACCACCTAAAAAATGATGCAACCTTTACGTGAGAGGAATAAATTCCATCTTCCTTTGATGCAAATTTTAAGGGGAATGCCGCAATGTCGAAAATTAATGATTTCATTGGAAGTTTACGCGATTACGCAAGTAGTAATCAAACAGCAAATAGTCGAGAAATTGTTGTATTTTCGTCATTCGATGATTTGCCCGGACTACAAGAATCTCATAGTTTCGCTTTACCACCGAATCTCACTTATGTTATCGATGATTCAGTTACCAAATTAAATAATGTTAGTTTCTAACAAAACTATTAATTTTTTAAAAGTATGAAAAGTTGAAAATTGACATATAATATATATATATATATATATATATATACGCATACTTGATAGTTTTTTTTCGATAACAAAAAATTTGAATAAAATTCTTTAAATTATTCCTTTCTTCAGGAAACATGTCCAGATGGAATAGCGCAATGTTTACATTCGGTACTTGTTGCATCTTTGGAACGATTCAATACCACACAACTTCCACAAGCATGGCAATTCATGAATTATCAAGTTTCACGCCTTAGTACTAGATTTGATAAAACAACGGCAACATTACTGTCATTTGTACAGCTATCGTTGCCAGGTATTGTTGAAATGTATTATGGACAAGAATTAAGTCTTGAGGATAGTACTGGTTCAGCAAACAAATTTACTGGTTTAATGCAATGGGATAGCAGCGAATATGGAGGCTTCACAGCTGGCAGCCAGAAACCATTCTTCTCAACCACATTTAATTACAAAGAAGACAATTTCAAGGTAACGGTACTCTATCAATTCTCGTTAGCTATCATCTAGCAATCCAATCAATACCTAAATTTCGCAACTTATATCATTCATTCTTCCATGTAGAAAACTGCTGGTGGAAAATGAAATGATCCGACCGTGACCTGATGTGTAGATTACATTCTTAGTAAAGGCTTTTCTGTTACATCTTGTTTAAAAACTCTACCATCATGATGGGTTAGGTAAAAAAAAAAGACAGCGAAACAAAACAAAAGTACCTGATACTGAGCTACCACTTTTTGCTATTGAGATCAACCTAAAGTGAAGTGCCAATTCTTGCACTGTGTTCACAGATTGAAATAACTGAGAATTTCGTCTTGCTGATCGATATCGGAGATTTCATAAACCAAAATTTAATTTCGTAATTTCCACTAAACTAACAACACGTCAATTTATAGGCCCAATCTCTCAGTTATCAGTCACCCTTGAAAACATTAAAAGCTATAGCAAAAATGCACCAACGTGAATATGATTTTGCACTTGGTGAGATACAATTAGCATCACTTGCTCAAGACGTCATCTTATTCAGCCGATTCCATCAAGCTGATAATGTTACCAGTGGAGCGGTATGTTCACTTTACTCGAAACAAATATACTAAAATTGACGAAAATGTTTCAATTAAATTGTTTACACTCTATGATCTATTATAGGTTAAAGCTTTGGATTTTTTCAGGCTTACCTGGTTGGCGCAAACTTCGGGACGTCTGATGCTGAAATCACTGGAACAGCAGTGTTGCCATACGGTCACACATCGGACAAAGCAGAAATAGCCATTGTTACTCCAAACGTTGACAAATATCAACCAAGAGATAAAATCTCACTGCATGACAAAATTATTCTCGGTCCTAAACAAGGGATTATTATCAAAGTTTAATGTTAACATTTGTTTTTTTTTTCTAGAAAGCAGCTATAACAATTTGTTTCTTTATAAATAATTTCTGTTTATGCTATTTTTAATATCTATTATAACCTCCTAATATGATAGCTCCACATTTGAGATGTTTATAAAAGCTCAATTTTACTGCATATTTCAAATGTAATTATAATGTATACGAATCAATGGTAACCAGAAACTTCTTTTCGTTACCATTTCTCTCATATATGATTTATATGGAGCAATGCTACAATTCTAGACAATGAAAATATCTTGCTATAAAATCAAATGTTACAATAAATACGAAATTTGTTTGCGTTATTTCGATAATCATAGTTGAAACATAAATTTTACTGCAATTTTAATAAATTACGCAACATGAATAATGAGCTTGAAGATAAATGAATTCCTCATATTTCAATGAAATGACTAACAATCGTAACCGTAATCTTAGCAAACATAATAATTGCTTTTTGAAACCATTCAGCATGCTTATTGGTTTTCCCCTGGCATGAATCAACAGTGAAAAAAAATATATGCGGAACAATGAAGTATTCAAACTGATAAGTTGCTGAGCTACTTAACTTTGTAATTCGCTCACAAAAAAGTCCAAAGTAAAATATATTTTTGCGCTCATGATTTATCCCGTATATTTGTGCAATGATTTCCACGCGGCAGCGGAATAACTGTACCGTCAAAAAGGTTCCAAAACAGAAGGTAATGTATGGGAATGAAGGAAACTTGCCTGATGAATATTATTGTGTGTACCAATAGACGATGTGAATGAAACTTGACAAAGCTATGGAAAATTTATTTGTTGAGAAAAGACAAACATATGAAATAAAATACGAACTTGAATCACATAATGAATAGCAACTTTCATCCAATGTTGAGAAATGAACCAATCTTATATAACAATTATATAATATTTCCACACAGTAGAAAGCGTAGAAGACGAATCGCGTGAGCATTCGCAGACAATTCCCCTCCCTCCACATCATCCTCATGCTATTTTCAAAACAAATATTAATAGAACAATTTCTGAACATGTTGTCCATAAGTCAAAGAAACCTCATTAAACCTCATTATCTCTCTCTTTCCAACAAAATTTACACCATTGCATAATTTAACTATTGATGTCACCCAACAATGAAAGTAATGACCACTAAATAAGAACGTGGAGTATAATCAATAAAATATCACAGAATAGCGGCATAAAGACTTCGAATACATTGTTTAAAACTCATCAGATTACTAAATTCATTTATTTTATAGCAAACCGTATGTGCGTATTTTCGTTCATGGAAGAAATTTAATTTAATTTAATTTACAAATGCTTGTTGAGCTATGAGTATCTCAGCACTCCTGTTAAACCAAACTTTTTTTTGTTTAATAACTAAAATGAGCTAACAATGCGTAGAACAAACTAGCAATTGATGCAGAAGTATTGTGATACAGGAAACCATTAAACAAATAGAAACTTACATTGATTTTTACAGTACCCGCAAGTAACATAAGCAAAAAGCGACAATTAAGGATCACTTTTGATTTTGTTGTGTTGAAATTTTAGGAGCTACTAATGTAGAACACTCATTAGATCCTTCCCGATAATCACACGTAGTTGCAGAGTTGATATACAACTGAAACAAAAATCTGGGAAAGTATAAAAGATATGGATTTCGGGAAGGGAAATGGGGAAAAATATCTTCGATTCCTGATTTACCACATTAGTCTACTAATTGAAAGTTACTTTCTAATATAAAACTCGTACTTGCAAAGTAGTATCTGCTTGATGAGCAATAAAGCGAATAAATGGACGGAGATTCCCATGATTTGCGGCATTGAGAGTATCGTAATAATCGGAACGGGCCTCCACCGGTATTATCACTGGAGGAAAACCGCTTTGCATCAAAATCAAATTCATCAGCAATCGTGCAGTACGTCCATTACCATCAATGAATGGATGTATGGAAACCTGTTAAAAAAGAATTCTTCCACCCACAGCAGAATGTATAAATAAAATTAAAAGAGTACAACTGGTAAGACAAAGGACGTTCGTCATCTCCATATTAGAGCAGAACAATTGGGACTCCATCCAAGATATTAGTATCATAACTAAACAGTTCGAAAGTGAATGATTTTTGGAGAGATAACGTAATAGCCAAACCAGCTTATAATGAGCAATAGCGGCACGTTCTATGGGATCCAATAGCAAGCTATCATCGTCATTCAACCATTTAACCATTTCTTCCATTTCTCCAGGTATCATATTTGCCGAGATGGGAGTGAAACTCCCAACAAATACCTGAAAAGAGCAAATAGCATGCCACAATGCTAAATAGTTACTCAATTTTAGCCAGTTGTTATTTTGCCCCTTAAAATACCAACCTGCGTTTTGCGAAATACACCTGCTGCATCTGGATCGACAAAACCAAGAACATGGCTATGAATATCTAGGATATCCTGCAATACAAGCAACTCAGACGAACAAACATAATTACCGATACATAATGCTGTATAATTCAAACGAAGAAACAGGAAGTAACGCAAAATTTATGATTGTTGTTACTATACCTGAAGAGTAAAATACGACATGTACGCAATGCTTTGATTTATAAATCGCAGTGCAGAATCCATTCCCAAAATTTCGTTATGCTCCATAATACTTTTGCCAGCCACAGCCATTCTTGTTTCTAATATCGACCTAAACTACGCTAAATTCGTCTATCAAATTGAAATATTTCCCAGTGGTACTTCTCTCATATTGGTATAAAAGGTACTCAAACAAGATCTTACCTTGTCTGACCAAGAGACATAGTGTTGCCTTCAATCGCTACAGTATGATATATATGCAAAAAATAAGATTCTCTCATTGCCCTTCGCAAAGCAACGTTAGTTTTTGGTATCCGCAAAAAATATGCGCGCTTCTCGTGAAGTTTCCTCAACATTTCCTTGTCAATTTCTTCCACTATAGGCAAAGTTTTTGCTCGTCTTCTACAATATCATTCAGTTGACGAAACAAAATAAACTGTGTAAAAGTATTAGAAATAAGATAATGTATAAAAGTACTATTTTATAGTGCCTTATTTCGATAACGTTTATTAACAGACAAAACAATTCCTCTTAGTTTTTTTCTTCATAACATTGCTATCCTACTGCAAAATACTTTCGTCATTGTAACACGACAAAAAAATTTTTTCAATATTTAATTTATGACATAAAAATACCCACACTAACGCTTCAGGATGATGTGGATTGTAGCTCAGGGCCCGTGAATATAACTCTTCCGCTTGCACAAGATTTTTCCGCCCCATTTCAACAACTAAACCGTATTCAGTCAAGATATCTGGATGATGAGGAGCCAGTGCAAGCGCATGCTGAATAATGAGTTCCGCCTACAAAGTAATTAAGCTGCAAAGTTTGACTTTACAGAAACGCCTACCACTGACATTCGGTATTTTTTGAATATTCAGCAATAAAATGTGTATTAAAAATACATGTATCCTATTATCACACCCACGCATCTAAATCTGCCAAATTTTTACTGACAATAATCTAGGCCACTCATTACTGCCTCTAAAAATCGGTATTTATGTCTGATGCAATTTTGAACATCACCTTTCCCCATTTCGTCAAATGTCTTTAAAGCTACTACATGTCTAAGCCGTGCGTAAGAGAATTTTTGAACCATACTTTCTCCATATTTCCTTGTGTCCTAGACTGAACCGCAGCTTTCAAAGCTGCAAATGCCTCCTTCTCGGTCTCCCAACCCCAATGAACAACACTTGCTGGAATCGCAGGAGCTACTGCTCTCTCGGCATCTTCAAAATCATCTCTGATATACCACGGCTCCACTGATAATGGATCAACAAAGTAACCCAACTCAGTTGTGCTAAAAAAAACTGCAACAGAGTGAAAATACTATACAATGATTTCAACAACACTACTCCTGATAAAATATCAATTCACATAAACCTATAATTCGTAACACAAATACTACAATGTAATACTAACCTAACGTAACGCCGACGGGAAAAATGAGTTGAACAGTAATCGGTTTGTTTAATGAACTCGGGTGCAAAGCGCAGATTACAAATTAAATATTGCGGGACTACATTTTGCTTCACCACGATGGACAATGTCTGAAAATAACACGCACAATTTTTTTTCATGAAATACTCGAAACTTCTAAAGCTGTTAAGATTCATAAAAGACATTTTGCACAAATAATAATCAGTATGCTAATATTCTGAGATCAGCAGTTAACGGTTAAGTGCTCCTTAAATACCTGTATGCAAATTGATACGCCAATAGACACAGCTACAACTCGCGTCCATGGTCGTGCGAAAATATTAAAGCCCGATGACATTTCAGACATTGTTAGTATTTATAAACCGACAATCTGGAATGTGATTTCTTCACTTCACTAATGACAGCAAAATAAGATGAAAATACAAGAGACTAAGAAAGGAGATGACGGATAGGGAGAACGGAAAAAGAAGCACAGGTGTTTCAGTCATAATAATCAAAATAAAAATGCATAATCTAATGCCATTTAATCACTTAATGTTACTATTTAAGCGATACTCCTTTTCATTTGTTATATGTATTCTGCGTTTTTACCGTGTTTTTTTTTCACACATGTTAATGTCTACCTTTTAACAGCTTTGACACTTATCAGAATATCGAAGTTTTCAAACCAAAACTGTACGGAAGTTAAAATTCTCCCCGTGGTTTTCTCTAACCACTACAAGAGGAAAATCACAACCACGCTTACCTGATAGCAGCATGATGTGTGACATTATTGTAAAATTGTAAACACTTAAAAGGACGACCATTTGATGGTATCAAAATTTCCATTTTTTTTTCCAAAATTCCCATCTTAAAATTTCCATTTTTTCCTGAAAATTAAAATTAATTTTAATGGAATTAATCGAAAGTCTGCACCGCATACCTCATATTAAACATTTCCTAAATTTCATAGTAAACCATTTTTAACTAAACACACAAAACGCAATCGCTAAACAGGATAGGATATAATCCAGCCATTCACGTGATCAATCTTTACACCTAACTGCTTGTAACCTCCTCAAAATGCGCAATATTTTCTCATAAAGCGCTTAATGTATGGCGAAACGATGTGTTATTTCCACCAGGCTGAGAGTTGTCTAGCTAATAGAATTTGCCTCCTCTCTCTCTCCCTCTCTCTCCTTTTCGTGACAAATCATTCAAGAGGAAGGGCGAGAAGATAGGAGAGAGAGAGAGAGAGAGAGAGAGAGGAAGAGAGGGATGTGGCGTCGGCGTTACAATGGGTCTCAACGGGGATTTCTAAGTGTCCGTGACGCTTATCTGTGTTCGTGTACGTGTGTGTGATACATGCGTTTACGTGGCTGTTTGTTTGTAAGTAATGTACGTGCACTTACAAACAATACATTGATGTTCATATATTTGTAATACAATTCATTTATATGGGTGGGGTAAGGAGAGGAAGGCAACATGTTTGGTGGGCAGACTGCTGGGGAGATGCCAAGAGATGGATGGTATTGGACTGGTGATAAAACACACTTATCCATTTGATTACAAACTATTTTCAGTACACACGCACGTGCGAACACGCAACACACACATACACACACGTACACATGCGCATACACACACACACACGCACATACACACACACATACATAGTGACACACTTGTATGTATCATATGGAAGGCGATACAGATAGCAGTCCGTGGCAAGGAGAGCTTCATCAGAGAGTTTTGAGTTTGTATATTTTCTTATGTATTGTTTGTAATTTTTTTAGCAGTTTGAAATATGTTTGTATTATCACAAATTTTCTGTTTACATTTGCATATGTTTTTGTATGTTTCGTTTTTTAGTAAAGAATTGCATGTGTATGGGAATTATTAGATAGATATGTTTATGTTGGTTTGGTCGTAATTATGCTGCATATTATAAATAACAGTGCACAGTAAAGAGAAAGCAAGTTAATGGGATGATCTGCAGAACCGAATAAAAGTCGGTGGTAGGTGCGAACCTGAGAGGACCAACACTGGAGGGACGGGTTACGTACCTCGGAGAAAGCGGAAGTACTGGAAGAGATGGCATTTAGCGGATATATACCGACGTTTAAAGAACGACATTCATTTGGTATGGTATTTTTCATTTCTTCCTGTCGTACAAAGTTTGTGGTTTTTTTTTAACGGAAACTTCGAAGTGATGGAAAGAGAAATGATATATTACAAATTAGGAACAAATTGTTAGGATTAGGTGTTGTTTCCTATTTTGCTTACCGCTTAGCGTAAATTTCGCATATAGCTGGAGAACTCTGTATTCTAAATGGTGCAGATGTAAGAGTTGGTGATAGTGTTGTTGACCAACAGTTGTGAGTGCTGCAAGAACCCTTATAATGTGTTGGGATCCCCTGTCGCAATTTCTGTTGTTTTAAGAAACGTCGGTCGATGACATAAATAGATAGCTTTGATATCAGAATACATGAAATACCCGGAGAAAGTGCTGCAGTTTTAGTAAGTTCAGCAACGATGCAGTTTAGTTTAGTTTACCAATTTCTAAGCAAGTTGAGGAATTTATTACTTACGCTTCGTAGTTCTTCCACATTCATTCCCTTCATTTTTGGAAGGATTTTCCCGGGAAATTTATAAGTGCGCAGTGTCCGTTAGCAAACGTTTTGTTTTCACTAAAGCGCAAGGGGTGTAAGGAGGAAAGAAGAGTAGGAGGTATATAAGGGAGGAAGGAGAAAAGAAGACCTGTATTGAGTGATTCTTGAGTTTGTTTTTTTTAATGCAACTTCTTAGCGATGAGTAATAATACATCTAAACAACGAATAACAGATTATGTTGTCGCTAGACATTGTAGTACAAACAAATGATACTAGGTTATCGGTTTCATGTTGGTTCTATTTTTTTTTGAATTAATGACAACGGATTTTGTAACTGATTATACAAAAATATTCTCGTAGCTCATACAGTCTGATATCATGTTATTACCGTTTTCATTGAAAAACAGGAAATAGTTATAGGTCTACATCTCGGTCGGTTTGTTATATTCATCTATAATATGTGTGGTACCTACAATTAATCTATAAAAAAATTTTAATCGGGGAATTTCATCACGAATGGAATAAAAAGGAATGAACAGCAGTAACAATTACGTATCTGTCGTCCGTTAAACCTACTGGACAAAAGTGCATATGAAAAAAAAAGCAAAATATAATTGCTAATGCAAGTACTGAGGCTTCTTATTAGTGCAGGCATAGCATTTCGCAACGTGTATTCGTCTAGTAAGACTGGAAGTTTTTGCATAAACTAAAGTTTAAATTTCACTGTTATAATTGATATTTAAAAACTGGAAGAAATGATAAAATTTTGTTAGTAATTGACACACTTATTACGTTTTCTAATTTTATTTTTTCTTCCAAAACTGTATCCGTTCATAACTCGCCTTTTGGAATTCATTTAGTAAACCGCCATGACAGTAGAATATGTTTATTTATTTGACTAACGAGATGTTAAGTAGCTTTTTATAGCTATGTAATTATGCGTTTTTATATCGTTGTGTGTTTTTAGTGTGTGTTTTTATAGTTATGTCACTGAGCAAAGGTGTGACTGTATCATTTCAGCAGCACGTGCAAAGGATGCAACAGAAGCACGACAGCAGCAGCCGAACAAGATTCCAGTTGTGATTGAGCGATTTGAAGGAGAGAAATACTTACCACTTTTGGATCGGTGCAAATTTTTGGTGCCGGATCACATAACGATTGCTGAACTAATGCAAATTGTGCGAAGGTTTGTGCTGTTATCTTTGTTTTGATTTCTTTCGCTGTTGTTTGTTCTGGAAAATTCGTCTATCCGCTTTGCATGCATTTCTCACTCTGTGCCAAGTAGGGCTCTTCTTGCATCTTTATTGGTGCCAACTGTTTGTTATGAGAACAAAGAACGAAAGGACGTCCTAGTATTACGGAGTGTTACTACAGTCTATGAAAAAGCACAGAACCCCTGCGTTTTTTCGTAAATGTAGGCATCAAATATGTTTTTTTCGATTATTGTTTTGTAAACATCTTGAATTTGAAATGTAATGGAAGAAAAAATTTTTCTAGACGACTGCAGCTTCATCCGGATCAAACTTTTTTCCTTCTAGTGAATGAGAAGTCGATGGTATCAAACAGTATGAATATGTATCAGCTATATCAACAAGAAGCAGATCAAGATGGCTTTTTGTACATGGTTTACACCAGCCAACCGGCATTTGGCAGCATCAAGTGTGCGTAAACCTCTACGCATTCATTACCTCCTGAAGTTTTTGCATCTTCTTATCGAATTTCGTTTTGATACTCAGAAAAAGTTAGCACGCCTGTAATATAAAACTTAGTGCTGTACAAAAGACACTTGCTAAAAATATTATTGCCATCAACATTTTTGTTCGAAAACATGTTACTTTTTTAATCCTGCTTTTATTGTCTCTTGTAACATAATTTCCTGCCTTTGTACTCAAAATTTGATTTATTGTGGCTTCCTCATTTATGTTGGTATTATCTTGCACCATTTTGTGAATTAAACAATCAGTGTATAAATTTGGTAAATTAAACACTGTATAAATTTCTTAAGTTAAACAAACACAAGTCACTGTACAAAGTTACCCTTTTCCCTGTTCCGTAAGATGTTCTGGGTATTGCCAACAAGCCGGGCTTTTCTGTTCTTATACGAATTACTGCCAAGTTTGTGGATTTTTGATAGTGAGAGTTGGAGTATTATACACAGCTATAATCATAACTGAAGGTTCGATTGGCGCCTAAGTCAGTGTTTATGTGTGGTGTCTTTTATTTTTACAACACCTGAAAACACTGCAAGGATTGTCTGGAAATCACGGACGAAAAGGCGATCAGAAGTTTTCGCAGTCGGAAAGCATTCTACACCGTACAAACTGGTATATGTTGAAGGTAAACAGGACTTGTATCAAGCTTTTTACCGGAGGATACTTACGGTCAATATACGTCCGCGTGGAAATGTAAACATTGATCGGAATCGACATTTTTGAACAAGGAAAATGTTTCCAAGTATTGATTTCTTCAGTAAAGACGAGGGAAATGTTACATTTGTAGGTAGTACTTTCATCACAAAGTTAATATGCTTATCCTGATGTCCTGCGGGATAAGTTTTAAATCGTTTCGCAGCACAACATCATGTTAATTGTTAGTATAGTACAAACGCAACAGCAGAAGTAGCAGCAGTAATGGTAGTGGTAGTGGTAGCGGCGGTAGTAATAGTAATAGTAGTAGCCATTGGTAACCAGTTTTGACCTAGTAGAGCTGGTTTGTATTATTTGTCTGTTTGGTGAAAAAGAGGAATGACCAAAGGCAGCGTATTTCAGTCCATCACAGACTGTTGTCCATCGACAAAAGTCAAACGAGCACTCATTCCCTCCCTCTCCCTCTCTTAACCAAAATACGGATCTCACGCAAACCAAATTCGATTCATCATCACTACACTTTTAATTCCCCTATTTCTTATTACGTTATTCAAAATTGTGGTGGACGAAGTTTTCTGATCATCGATCCCTTATTATATTATTCGGAGGAAAAAAAATTTGTTGGTGAAACTGCCAATCATTTCATTGGTGTTATTGGTTAGCAGTTATCATGTTCAACATATTTCTTTCTCTTTCCTTGTTTTATCAACTATCCCGTCGCAACACTGCACTGTCATTGTTCAGGAATGATTTTATGAGGAATTACATTGAAGATGACCAACGTAAAGTGTTATTTGATGGTATGAGAATTAAATCAAGTCACACTGTCGTATTCTCATAGATTGAAAAATCTGAGCAAAATAAAAAGGATTTTCAAAAAAATATCCATGAATGAAGTCTTACAATAGCGCTAATTTCAATTCGTCGTAGTTTTGAGTCCAAAGTATCTTTCTACTACCACTTATAATCCCTAATGATCCTATTGTGCATTAAATATAGCAAAACTTCAGATTTTGGTCAGAAGTATCTTCAACCGGAGGATTTCATTCTCGCCGAAATTACGCCAGGTTCTACTGTGTTAAATAAATTTAATTGAAAAAAGTTCGATAGGGTCACTTTTTTGAGCTCGAAATTGATCGAAATTGAAATTCTCTTGTATTCATAATTTCCTAGTCATGTGTAATGTTAATGCATTTCGGGTTTTTCCATTCATTATTCTTTGAGCTTTTTTCCACCACCAGCATTTTCGTATTCCTATGTGGCCAATTAAGGCCAAATTAAGGCTAGAGGTTAGAGGCCAATTAAGCGCTTCTTCCCCCCAAAGAGATATATTCTATGCATTCTTCACTTTTATACCGTAACATTTGTAAGCGCTGATAATCATGCTAATAAGATCACACTGGAAAAAAACTGTTTCCATTGCATTATTTAATCATGCATGCACTAATGCTTTGGAAATTTAGTCCAAACAAACCGAAGCCTGTTTTGCATCAACATTTTATTTTTATGAGTTAAGGATTCACGCATTATTTACGCTATTTTCGTTTTGTTAAATGCAGTAATATCATTCCATCCGTCATGCATTAAAGATGAAATTGGTTCAATGAACATTGAGTAAAATAGCAAGATTCAATAATATACTTACTCAAAAACCACTTTATTTTGTTTTCTATACGTATATCTTAATAAATTCCAAAAAAATTTTCAGTAAAGAGAGTTAGCGAGGAACAATTAAGCTCCATTATGAATTCTGAACTCTTTGAGAGTGACATCATGGGAATCGACATATCGACAATGATTTTAAGAGATGAACCACTGAATCCATACGATTTATTCAAAATTCCTGTATTTTTTTTTCGTTATTTATGGCAGCATTTGGCAATCAAATTCTATTTGAAATTTCAACTATCTATTTTTGCAGTTTAATAGTGCAATAGACACGAAAACATACAAGGACAGGACATGGCCAGGTGGACGAGTACCATACATGTTGGATAGAGGGATGTCTTTGTTGTGAGTTTCCCTTAGTTTTTTTTTAAAAAAAAGTGAAAAATTAGTAATTATTTCAAGTTATTCAGAGTTTGAAACCATAAGAAAATCTTGAAGCATGTATTTAAAATCACTTCCTTTCCGTTACAGCCGGAAAACTGCTATCCCTGTTTTGTTTTTTTCATTTTACCTGTCATTTGTTGGATTTTTTTACAAAATGAAAGTAGTAAATGAATACATTTGCAGTCAAAGGGTGGCCATTGCACAAGCATTCAATGAATACAGAAATAAAACCTGCATAAGATTTGTACCAAAAACTGATGATGATTTTGATTACCTTTTTATCAAAAGGAATAAGGACTCTGGGTTTGTTCCTTAACAACATTTTTTCATCAGATACATTGATTAACATATGGATTTATATCCTCTATTGATTAATTTTACTTTGACTATGAGTTAAAGTATTCAATCAAACATTTGAAACATTCGCAACAAAAATTTCCAGTACCTTTCCAGACATACGTTTATATCGGTTGTTTTTGAATTTCTAATACATATTTAATATTCCTAACTATCAGTAAATTAATCCAAATTAACTTAGCTGTTCGTCATTTGTTGGACGATATGGCGGCAAACAGGCGATATCATTAGACAATAAGTGTTTTGCCAGAGGAGTCATTGAACACGAACTGATGCATTCGATTGGATTTTTCCACGAGCATTCACGTACCGATCGCGACAAATACGTGGACATCATAAAAAGAAACATTCGACCCGGTACTCGGTACATTTAAGTTTTGAGCTCTCCCTTCCCTTTCTTACCCTGACTAAGTCGATCTAGCGTTCACTTTAACTGGATTACTATGGAACCAATGTCAACTGAATCATATTAAAAATTGATAACTTCACCTTAAATTAAAACGAATGAGATACAGAATTCACAGCTGAAATTTGTTCTCAAAGTTCAACCTTTATTGAATTATAGGGGCGCTACGAAATTTTGAAAAATATCCAAGAGGAATTATTGATTCGATGGGGTTACCTTATGATTACGATTCGATCATGCACTATCATAGACACGCATTTTCGAGGAATGGCCTACCAACTATTTTACCTAAAGTTGGCAGTTTATTTTGCTGCACTGGGGTCTTTTAAGCAATAGGTGGAATTAAAACGAAACTTCAATGGCTTACGCTGTTGAATTTTTAAATGTCTAAACAATCATTACATCAATGTACAGCTTTGTAATCGGTGAGATCAGTGAAATCATACAACAAAGTGGCGTTGGTTTATAATTCCTTTTCGAAACCGAAAGATTTGAAAATCCAATCAAATTGCTTGTATTTCTTTCGAGTGCTTTACTCTGTAAAAATTTAGAATCGAAGTATAAGAATTGGACAACGATACGGATTGAGTGCCATTGATGTGAAAAAGATAAACATGCTTTATAAATGTAATGAATCAGCTGTACCGTCACTGCTACAAAAATCAACAACACCATCAGCAACAGCATCATCACTGTTGCAAGCAACAAAATCAGCAGCGGTCACTGCTTCTACAGTATCCAATGAAAGAACCACCACAACGGCAACGTTGCCCTCTTCTAACAGTAGTGGTCGAACAGGGAATACGATAACAGAAATTCCACTTAGCTCACTGCGGACCAGAAAACCTGTAATCACTGCTTTTGGCGCTATAAAAGAAAGTGCAAATTTTGCAGGTATTTAATTTTGAAACCGTATCATTAAATTGACACGATCGCAAATTTTCAAAAATGTCACGTAGAACTCAACAGATTTATTCAAATTCTTTTCGTAAGCATTTAGACGTGATGATCTTAACGGAATAGCTATTTTAATATAAAAAATTTTAATTCGGCATATCAGTCAGCTCCCCTGTCTGTTCAGGGATGATACCTATATTTCCAACGAAAATAACTCTTTTTCATTACAGTTCACCGCTCTCTCCTACTCTACTAGAAGTAAAGTATTGTTTTTCACTTCGAGTGTTAATTTTAAAAAACTTCAGTTGTCCTTTTTTAAATTGCAGAGTGTGATGATTTGAACGCACATTGTGAAATGTGGCAACAACTTGGTCATTGCCAACATTCGCCACAGTATATGGGTCACTATTGCAAAAAAGCCTGCGGACTCTGTCCACCAAAAACTGGTTGGTATTAAAAAGAAGTAAAAATGAGCTAAGAAATATTAGCAGTGCTATAACATGTTTCTTCAGTTGAATCTTTTTCAAGATAGGGAGATGGTGATGTTCGGCAACTGTTTAATTAAAATTTTTAGATAAAAATAAGTTAAACCGAAAAGCGCAATTATTACGATGTTTGGACAAGAATTTATTCTGCAGTTATTGGGCAAGCATCGGAGAATGCAATACTGGAAGCAAATTTATGATGATATTCTGCAAACGATCTTGTAATAACTGCACAACAAAGGAAAATAGTGCCCAGGAATAAATGAAGCTAGCAATTCCAATTACATCGTTCAATATTTCTATCAGTTACAGCCTGTGGTGGTACTTCCTCAAACGAGTCTATTGAATGAACTTTTGAAACTTACACCCACACCTCCGTGACAATAACTTATTGTATGAAAAATAAACCGTTAATGCAATGGAGAAATCGAAGAAAATGGTCTTCAGGATGATTCTTTGTCCATTCGCATGTGAAAGCTTTCCAGAAGAGACTGTTGGCATCAGATTGCCCTGCTTTGTTTAACGCGAGAAAGTTTTCCTAACAACAAATTCGCCTCATTCACATTCCCCGTGAAGTCCTTTTCGGAAAACAATTCTGATGCTAGGTGTGTTGAAGACATTTCCGGGGGATTTTCTTGATGCCAGATTATCCTAATTCGTGTCACATCTAAGAATTTTCCGAAGAATGGGCCTAGTACTGATTGAATTCTTGTAATTCATGTCGATTCGAAACCTTTAGCGAAGATGCTGATCACATTAGTTGTATTGTGACCCATCGTTTGTAACGACCTGTTCTCAAGTTGACTTCCAAATTGTTCAATCGAGAAAGTCTGTTAAAGTAATTTTTAGCGTACCAAGATGTGGAAGTTGGTAGGCATACGCAAATGCGAGCGATACCTTAAATAGCGATTGAAAATTTAGAATAAGCATAGGAGAGAATGCACTGTAGTACTTGGGTTTTTTTTACCAGTACAAAAATAATTTCCATACTAATTTTCAACCTGTCTGAGTGTTTATAAAGCATGGGTGGGATGAGATGACAGGGGGGTGCGAGATAGTGCAGCATTTGTGGTAGGCGAGTGATGAAGAGAAGACAGAGACTGTAAATCGTTTCTGGTTGGATGTCTGAGGACATTCCTTCTACCTGAGTGTTGTTCGCCGTTCCGCTGTGGTATACGAGAGTGTGCGTAAGGGGTTGGGTTGGGAGCTGCACATCCTTTTACGGCTCTCACCGCTCGAACTTGCTCAGAACTCGTAAAATTACATATTACGTGAAGCAACTGAGTTCGTTCAAAGTTTAGCGAAGATTTTCATAAAACTTTTTTACGTTCACTGCTTATTTTGTCTTTGTTTGCTACTGTGCTGCTGTTCATTATCGTAAATTTTACGATCACGTAACATTTTCATTCACGTGAAATGATATCGTGATATGAGAAAATAAAGCTACAAGGTAATTGAACTGATGTAAAGTTTTTTGCACACACTTCCACACTCTAATCACGTTGAAGTATCACCATCTCATACAACGTATGTTCAATACGGTTTGCGTAAGACAGTGCGTTAAAATGTGAGAGAAGCAAAAGTAAAAAATGCTACTCTTATGTTGTACACAAAACGAAACAAATGCAATTGATATTGAAAATTTTGGAGAATTTGCAGCATTAAATTTTTAGCACGTGCTACGTGCGAAACGTCAGGTTTGTAAGGTTAACGCTGGTTTGCTGACTTCTCACAGTTATCTGTTACTGTACGCGTACTGTTTTCAATTATTTGATAGTAATTTAGCAAATTACTACTTTTAGAAATGCACACAAAAAATTGAATTCACTGAAAATTTTCAAATAATTTGTAAATGTTATTGACGCAAAACTATTAGCATTAATGTGTTGACCTGTAATATTACACGTTCAAGCACTCATATTTGTAATCCTTGCATTCAGATAAATTTATCATCACTTGTAGTAGCAAGTGTTTCACAGCTACAAGTTTGCTTGTCAGAAAATAAAAGTTTTGAATAAAACGCGTCCAATGATTTTAATAAAATTAGCTAAAAATCTTTCCATGTTCGTTTCAGACGTAAAATTGATAAATTTTCAGGAAAAAGAAATTATATGATAAAGAGTGCAACGGTCTGTTCCAGTTTACCATTTCTGTGTGAACGCGAGCAGTGGGTTTCAGCTCCGGTCAAAGCTGTTGAATTCCACTACAAGGCTGGTGAAAGTGAGGGAAGAGCGGTTGGTTTTGATGATTGCTGCTTACAATGAGCGTGCTGCATGATTGGTTGTTTGCACGTTCGTGCGTTCATTAACCTATCTATGCATTACAATAACAACAGATCACATATAATAATGAATATAATAATGAATATAATAAGTAATTCACATATAATAATGAATTGTTTAAATTACAACAACAGATCAATTAGTAATTCACATATAATAATGAATTGTCTAAATTGTTTGCTAATTAAGCTATTAACAGTTGGAAATGGTACTTGATATGCTAAACGATTTTACTGTAGTTTGTGTGACGGAGATATGGAGATGATTGGATTAGTGGTAAAAAGTTGCATGCATTTTGTTCGTTTATTCCCATCAAACATTTTCCTTTCTATTATGGACGAAACGTTTAGCTGTAACAGAATGATAAAATGTAAACTAATTGATATTTGCTAACTTGAACTAATTGAGCAGTCATTAGGTTATTATCACATGATGTCATCAAGTTAGCTACATAATCCTAAGTGGTTTGTAAGCGGAGCATTATTCCAATCAATACTTCACATTGTTAATGTGAATTCTATTTTGTTTTGTCATAAATTTTCATTCCTGTTCAGTTTTACATAATTTTTGGTGATCATTTTATATGTATGAAAAGATTTTTCGCAAAGGCGATGAGTTTGTGATGAGCAAATTATTAGTCCACAATTTGTAGAGAAGTGCGTTTGCAAGAAAAATCAGAGTGTAAGGAAGAAATGTTCATCGAGATCGGGTTCTCGTCTGATCAGTTTTCAGACAAATTAGACTAGACAGTTAAATATGACGAATTAAACCTTGCTTATAATTCAGTAAAAAAAAATATGCCTCTGAGATGTGTACCAAAATGCTACCGCAGAGGCAACATTTAGAAATCTGCTTGTGAGAATTATTTGATTGATGAAATTCCACGCAAACCATCGACTGATTGCTTATTGCCATTCTGAAACAACAAAGTATGCGAAGTGATGATTTCTGAAAATGTTCAAGCAATTTGCTCTTTGAAAAATCCTACGTTGTTTTAACTGTTGCAGCAGCGAATTCGGATTACCAGAAACTTAATGAGCAAGTGAGAAAAGGCTCTTACTAAAAGAAATTGGAAGCTCGTACACTAAGTCTTTAAATTTTATCTAACCTACTTACCATAACTATATTTAACAACATTACTATGGGAGAATTGAGAAAAAGATACATGAAAACCAAGGATAATAAAACAAGAAGCCCACTTTTTTTCCTTGTTGTTTCACATTTAAATTATTTGTAGTGTTGCGTTATCTAATCTTATAAGCATCCTGCACATTCCATAAGGGAAAACTTTATTAATTATTGATAGCCTGATATTGTTGTTAATTTATTATATACAAATAAGGTTTTACCACTTTGTGCAATTTTCAAAAAATAACCGGTGAAAATCATCGGACTGATATCATTCATATTTTTAGAAAATATCACTGGCAGCAAGTGGGCTAATATGGATTTAGTTGCCAGAGATGCGCAATCCTGCGGACAGCGAAATGTTTTGCATTCAAATCCTAGGCACGAAGTTCGTGAATTTAAATTTTATGTATCGAAATTTTCCTCTTTTATGTTTAGCATTTTCATTAATTACCTCATGTTCCTTGTAATTGCTGGACAGCATATTGAATTATTGCATGCAATTTAATTCACACTTTCTATCACATGTTATCTCATTCGTGTTTTCCCAAATGTTAAGGTATTCAAGATTATTTAATGATCAACATCATTATTTGTTTTTTGATGATAGCCATATTTCTGTTGTTGAAATCGTTGTAAAAACAAGATTACGGATTTGGAGCCTCAAACGAACAAATTTCACTGTATAATAGCCTTAAGTGTATGTTGCAGATTTTTTAAAGTCATATCGGTGTTTTTAGGGCATTAAAAATGTAAGGAACTATTCACGAGCTAGCAGAGAGAAAATAAATTCTGATATAATGCTGATTGTATTTGATACGAGTGGTCTCCTTCGTGATGTAACTTTGCTGCCTCTCTGCATCAAACGTATGCTTCATTATTTCCTTGTCCAGAATTCTGTTGAAATTATTTGATTAAAGGAATGAATTCATCCTTGCAACTGTTCTAAATGCATTATAAGATTGTGCCTTTACACTGTTCTGTTCAAGAAGTTATTCAGTTAAGAATTTACAGCTATCCGATAACGTAACAAATTCTTGCTCCTACTGTACACTTTTTTACAGGACTTTGTCATGTGCTTATTCCATATACTGTTGTGAGAGAATTGGAAGGACTAAAAAAAGCTGTAAGTCGATCACGTTGAAGTGATAAGAGCAACGATACTTGTCTATCCTCTGCTCTCTTCTGAAAACACGGGCGAAAGTGTTCTAACAATGCTGGACAAATTTTATTTTAATTTTTTTAAAAATTTTATCACTGATAATTTTTTATCGTGAAGCATTTCCTCGTGCAGGAGCTTACGAAATTGAAAAGAAAAGTTGCTGAAACAAATGGATTTTTGAATAAGTACAAAGAGAATGGATGTCGTTATTTTCATGTCGAAAATATGCGTGAGGTATTTATTCAATTTCAGTTAGACAGTAGGTAATTTTGGTTCCAAATTCTTGGTTATCATCCCATTCTGCTCCAATTTTCATTATTTCTAAGTGTAAATGTGAGACACTACTATCTCACTTAGCATTTTTCTTATTTTCATGTACCTTTTTTTGAGGCTTGTTTTGGTGTAAAAGAATTCGGATGCGAAAACAATGATGATGTAATCTTAAAATGCGCATTCACTGCAGCCAAAAAATGTTAGTACTTGTGTTTTTTTTTCTCTTTGTTAATTTCCATAAATATGTGAAAGTAAATTCATTCTCCTATTAAATTCCTCTGATTAATCAATTTCAGTTCAATTCATTATCATTTTCATTCACAAAAATTATTCAAACAATTTTATCAACCTTATTCGGTCGTTTTTTTTGCCATTCAATCACACATGATGATGAATTATAGGTGACATACTCTACTTATTATTTTTTGTAAAAAAAATTGCCTGATTAATATATTTTAATATTTTAGACAAAGATGAACGAGTGTTTGTAGTACTCGTAACCAATGACAAAAATCTTGCGCTAAAATCAATTGCACATGGTGTCTTTACAGTTGATAAAAGGGTATAAACTTGATTGTTGCGTGTCGAGGTTTTTTTTTGTAGGCCTTTCTTAAATGCTATTTTTTATTTATTTTGTGTATGTGCATAGCTACAATTTGTCATGCATCAGATTGTTCGATGTTTGCTTAAATATTTAACAGTGATATAAACGTAAGCTACAACTGAAATTAGCCGTGATTTCTTGTCCACCTGTTAGTTTAACCGTTAATTGACTGAGATCTTAAGACAACTACTTGCTATTTTTTTAATTGAATCTTATGTAAACTTTTGTTGCTGTTCATTGCACTTGTTCACATTAACTGCTTCCATATTAGATCTATATAATGATCCAGTCAAAAGTGATCTTTCTTAATGAGAATTTTTTTAAACATTGTGGATGCTTATTTACTGTGATTTGATCTGAAGTTCGGTTGTGATTAATTAATGCAACTAATTAATTTCTTCGTAATAGCTTCCAAATAGCACTATTTGGCAATATTTTAGGAATTGCTCAATGTGTTAATGATTAGAACAGTAGGAAGTAGAAAAAAACTACCGTTAGCAGCAGAACCTACGATATGGCAATTGTTGCAATACAAGTTAGCAACGAAGGCAGCGAAGACTACTCGACGAAACTCGCCGCAACACAAATTTGCAAAAATTCCCACGCCGCGAAACGTGCGTGATTATGCACATTCCAGAAATCGCAACTCTAAAGCGGTGATGAATTTTGTTGCTCCCTGCTGGTTTCAGAATTATTCATTCGCAGGATTTGCATCACTAGAATTCATGCAGCCATTTGAAATTTCAATCCTTCTACGAAACAACTTGCTTCTGATTCCAAACACATTTTACATGTCTTCCTGGAATGAACCATTAACTGCCGTTCAGCCAGTGATTTTTCCAATCACATTTGAAATGTTTGCCCTAATGGTAAGCAACTTCAATTCATTTAAACATTCATTTTAATTAACTAATGCAATCAATCGAATTATTTAACTTGTAATATAATTTACACAATGAGCAATTTTTTGTATTCTTATGTGAATTAAAAAAAAAGACTTTGTGATTAGTTGAAAATCCTGAAAATAAAGTTAGGATTCATTAAGGATGAAGCAAGCTATGTGCTTATTTCGTTTTGACATCAATTCGATGCGATGTCTGATCTAAATTTGGAAAATTGTTTTCATAGATCATGAAAACTTTAGAAGTTAATCTTAATTTTTTCAGAAATATTTGGCCGAAAATGATCGAACTGACTGATACGAATTTGAAAATCAAAAGAAGAATATGCATATTTTACTTTTAATGATTAATTCTTTTTTCGTCCAAAATATTTTTGAAATTTTTCTTTCCCTTTCTTAATGCATTGTTGTTACTGCCTGAAATTAATAAAGCATGTAATTTGAAATTTTATTAACACCTGAGAAATACCGTATTAAGCTCTTCGCTGAATCAAAATTTTCAAGTTATTCTGCATATATTTTTTTTGCCCCATTCTGTTCTTTTTTGCCTTGCTCTTTCTATTTCAAACCTCTTCTGTAAGTGAAACTACTGTATTATGAGATAAATTTTTTTTTTGAGATGAATCGAATTAATTGATCGTTGACAATCTAGCAAGGACATTGTGATCTCTTTGTTTATTTCGCTATATAAATCAGCACTTCTTTTTCTCAACTTATAAAGAATATTTAGTGGGCAATAAAGCATCATATTTAATAGAAATAATTTCTGCCAAGAGCAGATTACCATTTCTGCTCTGCAAATCTTCCCTGCACTACATTTCCTATCGATTCGTTCGTTTCCATTTTTTAAAGCGGTGATAATAAATAAATTCACAAAATACACTCCACCTTTCCATTTACGTAACTGCCTCCATTCAGGTAGGCGTATATCAATTGTTACAATTGCAAATTTTTCAAATTCAACATAACTAACACCTTGATTAGATACCACACACGAGGAAGAAGTCATTCATGTTAATCAAAAGATGAAATTTGATGATTGATTTTTTGTGAATTTGTTTCGAAACATTAAAAAAATATTCCGATGACTGCAAATAATACTGATGGAGTGTTCTTCTCTTCCATCTTTTCGCTCTGGTTAGTCGGAATTTTTCTGAGAAAGCAAAAAAGGATATAAAACTGCATGTTTAAAATTTCAAATAAAAAGGAATGAAATGGAATGAAAAACAAAGTGACAATATTTAAATAAATTTTTATTCGACAGTTATGTGACACGCATTATAGGGAACATGATAAGAAATTTATGGTTGTGTGCAAATAATTTCCTATGATTGCAAATAAGAAATATAAAGCAAGTAATCGAAATTCACTTCTTTTGTTTACAGTAGAACAATGTGTACAGTATAAAACATGTGTTCATCATATATGCTTCCGTACATCGTCAATGAAATGTACTTAGCACAAAGAAAATATACTTTTTTCTTTTCTTTCGGTTGAAAGATAATCTTGTTAGTGTCGAAAATGTATTTAATTCATCCCTTTTTTGTCCTATTTCAAAATTAGGAGCAATTGATTGGAACTTAATATTAATTGATATTACAGGGCATGTTTTTATCAAGTGATCTAAATAATATCGATTGTGTAAACATGCGAATTAATTCCGGTCCCCAAAAATAATAGGTAAAAGTACCTGAGGATGCACACTCTGCAGTTTAAATTACACAGATAAAATATTGACAAGAGAATTGTCCGAAATTTTAATACGCATTAGAGTAATTCGTGGGCGGGAAGCATTCCATGACTTTCTCAAAAAAGAACTGCAGAACTTCATCCGGTACACCTGTCACGAATAGACTGGAACCCACACAACCGTGTGTTGCTCTGGCATGAGCTACCACATCCGGAATACGAAAAGCAGCAAAATCACAGCGTGTGCACTGGAAGGGATATTGATCGCCTACTTGGACTGACCACGACAGATGTAGCCATGCATGAATTTCCAGGAACTTTTTCAACACCTGAAAATGAACGATCTAGTAAAATTATAATAGCGGAGTGCTGAGAGGAGGAAAGGAAGAGATGGAAGAGAAGTGGAATTAAATTCACTGAAGTACCCGCGCGCCGCAAATTGAGCAACAGAGTTCAGGCTCGTTACGAGCAACTTCCTCGGTATAACCGTAAAAGCGACGATGGCATGAAACGGTGGAAACGATCATTTCGGTCTGACTTTGCACAAAAATTGTACCTACAAAAATGCAAAAAACAATGACCTGCAGAAAGGAAACATCTATACCATAAATGACTATTTTAATAACTGCTATTCTCAAAAGACAAAGCATGATAGAAGTTTGGTGGCACACTATGAACCTTGAATAGAAAAAAATTTCACTTCACAAATACCAACGCTTATAAAACTATACAGATATGAAGCTATTTCATCTCAATATCTCAAATTTCACCATTCAACTTAATATCTTGCTTACTGTAACAAATTCATACGGTATGCTATACCGTATAAAATTTACGGTATGGTAGAATCAGAATATGATCCTAGCACACTGAGCACTGTATGGTGCACGATGCAAGATTTAACCTGTAGTTTCGCTCCGCAGATGTGTGCTAAAGTCAGCATAGCTTCCTGATCGGCTAGCAGACATCCTGGTTTGAGGCGTTGGATATGTGGTGCCAAATAAAGCTCGCCTGACCGAATTTGGAATAGCTTGCTGGCATGCTTGATTGGGTGGAATCGGTGATGACCGCGGTGGAATTCCGTTCGCTGACCTTCCAAAGTTTATTTGTTGCATGGGCTTCTGTGACGAGCGTCCACCTACCTGCAACAATTTCATTCACCACCACTTTCCGGCTTCTCGTCCTTTGCGCTCTCTCTCCCTCTCTTTTTCTCTCTCCCTCTCTCTCTCTCTCCTACATCTTTTTTCCCACTAACAAATCATCGATGGAACGTTACCTTTCGCAATACAGATTTTTCTAATCGTAGTTGTTGTAGGTACAAACAGGTTAACCACCGGTAGCTAATCACCGGTACAACAATCTCGCTTAAGTCAGTGGAGGTAAGAAAAAAAGGCAGAAAAGCGAGAGTTAGATGTAAGCAAAAGCGATAATGAAGAAGGACGGAAAAAAGTTCTTTTTTTTAACAACTTCAACTTATCAAAGGTAAATTTTTCTCATTATAGTAAGGAAATAAATGATATGATATGAACATACTTGACGATGGGATTTATTTCTTCGCCCATCCATCATTTTTTCAATTTCAATTTCAATTTATTGAGTAAGTCCAAATTGTTAAGGATTAAAAAACTGAAATGCAGAAAGATATGCTTAAGAAAGTATAGCATACGTTATGATTAATATGACTAATTTCCTATTTCTTCATTCCATACATTTTATCCATTTTTTTTTTAATTGGAAAAGCGAAAAAAAGGGAGGGAGGAAATGAGATTGAGATGAGGGGAAATAGTTGGAAATACAGTACAGATGTGCACCCACGTATACTCCGATAGATTCACGTGCGCCCCCTTATTTGCTCCAATGTAACCCCTCAGTATTCCAAGTTGCAGAGCAAAACCACTTGTGCAGCACTCAGCAACCAGACAAATGCAGGTAATCTGAGTTCTTCGAATGGAACCATATTTAATACCAAGTCATCATGCTCAAACATTTATGCAAATTGGCTAGCAAATATTGCATATTTAAAGTGCAGAATTGATTTTTCGATTTTCTCCTTTTCCGCTACAGTTTGCCGAGAAGAAAACTGTTTCATTTCAGGTCAGTGAGAATCAAACGTGTGGTGCACCGAAGCGTACTCTCCTATTCGTACGACAGGTTAGTGTGTTGAGGTGTACGTGTCTATTATTGTAGGTTAGCGCACTGAGGCGTATGTATCCATTCGCATGGTAGGTTAGCATACTTAGGCGTTAGTGCTATTTGCATGATAGGTTAGGGAGGTTAACGTGCTGGGGTATACGTATGCGTATGAGTGTGATTTTTTTTAGTCAACACTTAGGAATGTGCTTGTTTTCTCAGTGCTATTCGATTTGTAAAGAAGGAGTTGAAAAGTTTTCGCTCCTGTAACAGCTTACTTTCTGCATAAATTTTATCTTCATCAGTTCTATTATCTGATTAAGGTAAAATTTCGTCCATAAAAAAACGTCATGAATCATCGAACTACATCAAAGAGGAACCACGAGGGCGACAAATCAACTTCCATGGAGAATTGGTGTGTCTCTGTTGCGGAGGAGGTATGTGGACTAATTATAAAGCAAAGTTTTTCATAGTTGGAAAGTTGAGCAAAGAAGTGTAAGAATATAAGAGGAAGACATGTGTTATACCAAGAATATTGGGTGGTGACGACAGTAATAGAGAAACCTAAAAGGTGGGGTGAAATTAAAGAATTAAACTAAATCTGAAAGTGACGGTATATGCCATGTTAATAGTTAACTTCCATTAAAAAAGCTAAGGCATTTTAATTCCTAAATGAAAATGTGGGGACTTTTAAGTTTGTTTTAGAATGCTGCATTCTATTCCTTCGGCAGTATTGGAGTGTGCCTTCTCGTTATTCTGATGACTTGAGTGAATTGAATGCAATGGCTGATGAAGATGACGTTGTATATGAACAAATAGATAAGCAAAATAATACTTGTAAATGATCGATCCAGGTAACCCGATATGCGTTCATTATTTCCTGTAGAAGTCTTGTTCCGAATAGGTTGATGATTATTGGAAACACTCCAATACATTAATCATCTTTCGGTGTAATTACCTACAGCAATGCCATAGGTTACACTTATATTACTTGATAATGTTATGCAGTAAAATCAGCGATATAGTCTAGACAACTTGACAAAATCAAAAGATTTTTACAGGTTTAACCTAATTTGGTTTCGCCTTTTTTCTTCAATGTTTGAGCACCTTTTTTTCTGAGGAAGTTAGTGACACACAGAAGGGAGAAGCTAATGCAACGCGGAAGAGAGTGCTGAGCGGTGTAGGAAAGGATATTGAACAAAACGATTGCATAGTAGTTTAAAAATTGACTGCACCGCAGTATCTAAAGCAATCGGCGGATGGAAGAACAAGACGATGACTGTGTTGTAGGACGCGAAACGATCGGTGGGAAGACGAATAAGCACGATGGCTCCACCGTAGCATGCGAAGCAATCAGTGAATGAAAGAGGAATAAGCACGACTGCTACATCGTAGTACGCGAAATGATCGGTGACGAAAAAAACGAATGAGCTCGATGATCAGGTTGTAGTACGCAAAACGATCGGTGGACTAAGGACGAATAAGCACGATGACTGCATCGTAGTATACGAAATAATCGGTGGACAAAAGACAACTAAACATAATGTGATGACTGCGCTGTAGTACGCGAAACGATCGGTGGGCAAAAGACCAATAAAGAAAATGATTGCACCGTAGTACAGGAAACGATCGGTGGACAAAAGATGAATGAACACGATAACTGCTGCACTGTAGTGCGCGAACGTTCGATGGACAAAGGACCAATAAAGACAATGATTGTGCCGTATGTAGCATGTGGAACAACAGTTGAACGAAAACATATGCGTGATCAATCAGTACGGGTAACTCATTTAAAAACTTTCCCAACTCTTTTTTATCTATTTTTGAAACAGCGTGAGCAATGATAATCATATATATATATATATATATCCTATCAGATTTTTATTGATTATTTTTCTAAAATTTACTTTATTGCTTAGACTTTTCAGTACTTCAGAATCCTTTCACGGTATTGAAGTCTAACAGTAACTTTAATGATTTTTGAGCACATTTCAGAGCAAGGAAAGGAAGGTGAAGAATATTTCGCTCAGGGTTTTTATCATTCATTATTAATTGGTATAATGAAGCATTTAATTCCAGTATTTACAGTAGAATAACTGCAAGATTGACTTCTATGTTAAAGAGAGGTGCAACCTTGTTTGAGGAATTTTTGTTCAAAATTTTCAGGTCAGGAACCAGAAAATATAATTTATGCAATGAGCACTGGCGGAAAAACAAAATTCTTAGTAAAATGAAAGAATACTTCTCAGAAAATTTAGGCGCCAAAGGAAATTGTCAGTGCGAAATATCTGAAGATAACCTTCAATTTTTGTACAGCAAATGATGAGTGATATTTATTGCTGCAGAAGAATGTGGTTCATTAGTAAAACCATTAGTACTAATGAATTTCTTTTGTGTTTTTTCAGATTTGCAATAGATTTTTTCTTGCATAAAAGTAAAATATTATTTTATTCCATAGATATTATTTTTTATCGCATATAGCTAATCATATTTCGAGTCAAAAAAGGAAAAATAGGTTTTATAATCCTCTCAAATATAAGGGTCTCAGTAGGATTGACTTCTTGGTGTGATCTAGTTTTTTACACGCCAGTAAGGATTGCATATGTGATCGACAGACTTTAATATATGTTCACTTCAAAAGCAAATATATGCAACAGTATTTTCATTAATATTTTTTCCCAATTCTCATTCTGATTTACATTGCAATCTTGCTTCATAATTACGTCCATACTTAGCTGCAGGAGAAATCACACGCGAATGACAACTCTGGTTTCTACGTCGCTCCTGCTGCCGTCAAGTGAATGACCCTTTCTCGTATTTTCGCATCGCGGATTTTCTGAGAAACCAATATGTACACATGTATCAGCAATCGAATTGAATCGAATCGTGTTGAGTGTTTGCAGTGCAATAAGGAATTCGTCTCCTGAGAATTTGTTGAAACTCAGCAATAAAAATCATTGCTTTAAAGCCTTCTTTCACATGTGGAAGACACAGGTCAGAAGTTAAACTTCATTTATATCATGAAAAACCAACTGATGAACAAAAATTTGAAAAGATATGCGAGTAAATTAAAGCCAAGTGGGACAATCTTCGTTCTAAATCTCAGGACAGTGTATGCGTTAACAGCGATTTGAATAGAATTTTAGCTACTTCTCAATTTAAGATTAAGGAACCATATTGCTACAAGGGAGGAAAGTTAGCGACTGGATATAATAAAGCTTGGAGATCTCACAAAACTGATGCTTTTTGTTATAATTTGCATGTCCATTAAAAAACTCCCTGCTATTTCAATGTACATCTTATTCAATCTTCGTTCATGGCGACAGCTACACAAAATTGTACAAGTTTCATGCAAGTCGCGAAATATCACATTGAACATGCAGAGAGATCAAACAATTCGACAGTTCAGAGCTTCAGGAATCATAATCACTGGGCGATTTAAATAAAAAGATGATGCAGCGTTTTGACTTCGCAAAATGTCAATGCATACAGCAATTGGCAGTTTGAGCACCGAATAAGCTTTATGATTTAAAAATACTAATAGTAATTCTAAGAATTGAAGTCTCATGATTTAACCGACCGCATCCATCCACATCCAATACCCAAACACAAATAATCCCGAAATGTGGAATGAGTGGAATTTCATCAAATTATCCTTATCTAGTTTGCCCGCTAGCATGTCGAACTATTTGAGCTCTGCAAAACGAAACAATTTCCATTTGGATGTTTTTACAGGGTAAAATTTTTGTCAAAAGGTGTACGTACAGAGACAGAAAATATAACAGTACCGCGATGAACACGACATACGATATACTTGGCGCAAAAAATTAGAGAAATATCAGTGTCTTCTCATATTATTACCGCTTACCGCTATATCATTGTTGTTACCACCTTAATCAGAGATATATAATACAAAAAAAAAAATAAAATGAAAAGAAAATGAAATGAATGCTTGATGGAACAATTACATTCCATAGTGACAAATGCTAATACACAATGAAAAAAAGAAAAATGTCTTGTGCAGTATTTGCTATTAATTAAGAAATCATTTACATGTTGCACTTTTGATCTATAAGTGTGTATTACTGACAGTCAGCATGAAATACCACTACAGAGGACTGGGGATGCAAATAGATCGAAGAATATGAACAGAAAAAATGAGGAAATAAGGAGTGAGATAAACAAGGAAATGTGAAATATAAATAAAAAGAAAGAAGGGTTGCCGAAAAATATGAAATGTGAGCAGAAATAGAAATATGGATAGTTACAGGTAAATACGCAACATGATGCTGCACTCACAATAATACAACACTTATATGGTTCAGACGAGCCAACCAAACAGAACTACAGTGACTGACGAAATTACAGTAGTGGTGACATTTGAACACTCACCTTGCAAAATAAACAAATACACAAACAAATCAAAAAAAAATATTCGTAATCGACAAGGCAGAAAGGCTATACAAAACTATGAATGCGATCAATTGACAAACACAGAGACTGTGTTAGACGAGATCACATAACGTATGGTTGAAATCTGGCAAAATAAAATAATACAATTGATACCAGAATTACTAAATATATACAAATTCGTTCACAGGAATAAGAATTGTTTAAAACAAATAATGGCGTGAATCAGAGAAAGAGATAAAATACAGCAAATACATGGAAGTAAAAAAAAGAAAAACTAGAGGCAATCGACATTTGCTTGTTCCATTTTTTCTCATGTGCTTTTAAAGACGATAAAACCCTCAGGTTGTATCAGGAATGGACTGATACTCAACGAGAATATGAAGTACATGGAGCAGAGGATGAACATGGTGGAATTGCCAAGCAGCGGTTGCAAAGATACAACGATGTTTGGTCCGCTCCGTTCACCGTTTGTCCAACACAAACATAATGATACCATTGCAAACAACCTGCTCCACACTGAATCCAACGAATGTGATCACCTGCAACATTCAAGTAAAAATTGGAAAGCGAAATCATTCATTAATTATGTGTCAGGAAAGCCGAGAGAAACTTAACAGAAATTATAAAAATTTTTTAAGATTTCATCATTTAATCACCATGAGACTGTTACACCTATATTATCTATATCGTGTACCTTGCAATCGGTTTTCAAATCTTATCAAAGACGATTGCTCACGTCATTTACAAGCCTTTTTTGTAGTTAACTAATTTCATAACACTGTGTGCCAGTCTCCTTTCCTGCTAACAAAGCTACATTAGCCTCACATAACATTTAATCTGCTTAACCTTAACCATAAATTCCTTGTACTTGCACACACCGCACAATCTCAATCCACCATTACTTCATCATTTGAATGTAACAAGCTTACTTAACCATTATTATGTGCTGTAACTTACTCTTTACGGTAAGCTTAAACAAGACGGTACATATACCGATCAAACTAACTTAACACACATCGTTTTTGGAAAAAAAAACCCTTTTTGCTCTACCCATTCATTCCACAATCATTAGTCATTCCTTTTTATCCAATTTTGGCTGGACTATTTCAACACTTTCTCCCAACTCCTTTGTGACAGCGACGCAGCACATCCTCAACCTCATCGAGAAGCAACCCCTTCTTCTTACAACAATTATCTTGTACTGTTACAAATTTTCAATTACTATTCCGTTGCTTACAGTTCTGCTACTTAAACCAAATTAATTCCCAATAAACCTATAGATATTATTAAGTACTGTCGTAAATCTACAAGCTACACAAATAATCAAACCCAAACGTTCACAATAGTATGCATTGAACGACAGAGGAGCTTAATACTACAAGACATTATACTTCCTACAATTCCTCATTCTGCTTTTACATTATCTTAAGTTGGAATTTTCTTTAAAAGACTGGTTCATAAAAAACTCTTTAAATTTTCTAAGGGTTAATTCAATTTATTATCAAATATAAAAGAATGTAAACAGTAGAGCAACTAACTATAGGGCCTCAGGCAAGCAGCAGCAGAACAAATGTCCTGTTCTTGATGAAAATCATTTTTGGAACGTTTCCGATGTCCGGCCACAAATTTGCTATTTCCCAATACACTACGTTTCAGACCCCGACGTCTTTTATTATCATTATTGTCAGGAAACAAAACATTTGGAATTTGTGCTGGAACTGGTCGTTGTCTGATCTGGTGACAAATCTCTTTGTCGTTTTCAGTAGGAGGATTCACTCGAATGAGCGCATCAGTGATCAAATTCCAAACTTTTGGATTCATTATCTCGTTACAGAAAACCGCAATAAGAGACTCATCAACTCTAAAATAAAAACAACAAATATATACTCATTCATTTCTTACATTACTTAAACGACGAGTAAACACAGCAAAGAATTCCATACACCTTCAACTTCAGCCTAGATACAATCTGACCACGCATGTGCTTATGGATCAGTATTTCTAAATTATGCTGTGACAACTCATCTATAAGGTCTAAGATGCTCATAAAGAATTTTCAAGATAAACATGCCTCTGACGTAATTCTGCGTCAAGAGGAGTACCAAGAGGTGGCAGGCTGTCGACAACCTCTAAAGCTTCTGCATAAGCCAATTCAGAATGCTTGAAAGCGGTTTCAACCAACGAAAGTTCTAACGATGGTAAAGCAGTCCCGCACACATCTTTTACATCTTCATTAAGAGGACGGAGGCTACGTAAGCATCGTACACAAAGATAATAGCCTACTGGAAGCCGTGACATAAACGGATTCCACTGTACGCAACTTGCTGAAAAAGATTTTCATAAAATGAATATGAATTACTAATTACCATATAGCAAATTAACAATATGAAAAAAAAGCAAATAAGAAATCAAAGCTTAGTTTCTTGACAGATTTTAAACCTAATGATAGCAAAGTTTCACCTCATCATGAATACTTATTCATCATGAGGTAAAACTTCGACTACATCACTGTACTGTATGACGATCACATGCATTATGCTCTTGACCTTCGCTATAAGAAACAAAATTATCCTAACCCATATTGACCGTTTTTTCCTTCAAACACCTAGCATATATAATTCTTGAAATTAAACATTTTCTATCTAGTGTACAAACAGTCTCAATTAGGAAGGAATTGATAGGGTTCAGTTTAATGTCTGCTGTTTTAAAGAGAGATGTTGTACAGCAATAATTTAAAGTACTTAAATATATATTTGAATTTGTCTAAATTAATTTCACAAACGTACGATGAAATTTAGCGTAACAAAGTAGACAACGAATAACAACACTATCCTCTCCATTTGAGCTACCACATAAACACGTTTCGTCGATAGAGCGGATTTCATTCGATTTTCGCAAAGTTATCATTAGTCTTCGCTGTTGTTCATAAAGCGAATTGATATGGTGACTCTGAAATTTAATCACATTTCCTTAAAAAACAAAAATAAAAAAAGTATCACTTTAATCAAGTGTCACTTCAATGCCGATTTCGGGAATATTCAACATCTAATGAAACTTGAAAGACTTACAAGCTGCTCAACAGATTCGAAATTTTCAATATATCCCCAGTTGTCATGAAGTGAAAGTGGATCAACCAGGTCACGTGGCGTTGTAACACCTTCGATTAATTCAGTTAAATCATCTCGGCCATTCAATATCTTTAATAGAAAGATAGAATAATTCCTGAAATCGTCTGGCAATTTTTTTAAAGAGCAATTCCAGAAAAACAGAAAACCTCGACAATGCTGTAGTAAGATGGAGATGGAGCAAACATTTGGACTACACGTCGACAAAAACATTCAACGCAAACATGGAGTTTTTCCATATCCAAATTCATTACTGAATTTTTCAAAATGAAGGATTTCTCGAATTTGAGAAGTAAATCCTTTAAAGATTTCATCGTATAACTCTTGGTACCTAAAAGTTTAAAAACGGTAATAAATTAAAAACGCAAGAAAAACAACTGATTCAGACGAGGTTATTCAAAATGATTTAAGAAAGCAAGTATTTCTATTTCTGTGTCATCAAAAAAAATCCCCATTACCTTGAAATCTAGTCGTATTAAAAGACGAAACAAAATTTATCTCAATTTATTAACTTTCCAGATAAATATTACCGTGAAATATAAAAAGGATGATACAACCTACCTATTAAACGTTGAGTGGTGTCGTGAAGATTTTCAGCGAGCTTATATTCATTTCTAAATTTATCGATGTATTCTTCTGTCATCCAATCAGAAACTTCCAATGCTACTCGTATTTTTTCAGCTTCGTCCATTCCAATTCCTTCGTTCCTTTCATCGAGCAAGAAAACTTGCGCCTTTACAAAAAAATCCTTATAAAACTGAATAAACAGACAGATTTGACTGACAGAGGCATTTTGTCATCATTCAAAAATCCAAGTTCATAGGGAAGTTAAAATTCTAACTTGAATGAGCGGTAAAACGAGAATCCTTAAACCTGGTAGAATATAATATCTATATTTTCAAACAGGAACCATCCTAATTCGAGTGCTTTTATTGCTAGAGAGAACTTTCCGTTGATCTATGAAAAATTAAAAAACGAACCAAACATTCATTCCTGTGACCAATTTTTAACACCACATTTAAAGCATCAACTTCGGTTTGAAATTTGGCATCATTTTTTGCCATTGATTGTCCCTTGTCGATTAATTCCATTAATTCTTTAAGTTTCCACCTCTTTGTTTGGTCAAGCCCACTTTGACTTCCCGACTTATTAGCTGATTTATTTTTGTACGCCATATCCATTATTCTGTGTGAACACTGCAACCACTGGCACTTCTCCAGCATCTAAAATGAAAAATGAATGAACCATAAGGTTTACTTCCGATAATGTGTGTTCCATCAACAAAAGTTATTTCCTTCTCTGCGCAACCGTGAAAGACAACAATAAAAAGCTTACTCTCTCCAAATTGTCGATCTCCGTCAGATTGACATTGAAATCATGAGCTTCTTCAATTAGTTTATTCACTAAGCCGATGTAGTGATCATATTTGTCAATGTAGTCTACCGCACTTATCAAAAACCGAGAACAACGCTTACGCCAATCCGAAAGACGGTTCATATAATTCTATAAAAAGCCGCCCGTTAAAATACTCATACTTCCTTACATCTCTACCTTTGACTCATTTCTCAAGTGATTTATTGGTTCCTTTAAGAAGAAACAATCCCCTGTCCGCTTCAAAGCGTAAATTGACAACAAATATAAAATTTAATCACCCGCAGACGACAAATCAAGTTAATCTCGCAGTATAAAACGAAATATATAAGCATGTACACACCTTAAAGACCAATTCTATATTAAGTATACTGCATGGGAGTTCCTCAATCGATTGTTCTAGACTTATGATATCTTTAATGTCAACTGGACATTCATTTGTATGTTTCCGTAAGTTGTTCCTAAACAACAGTAAAAAAGAAGCATCAAAACATTCTGCTTCATCTTCCAAGCTAAAAAAATCAAAGTAAATTCAACACTCGACAAATCAGACGTTGAGCTTAACAAATTATCGAATTCGAGATTAGATGTCAAAACAAGAAGGTAGAAAAATAAACGTTTGCATATTGGCGGGCACCAGACCTTGTAGGTATGCGACGACTCATCAGTGCACGCACACTCTGTGCGATGTTTTCAGAACGTTTTATAATATTCATAGCTTCATCAACAGCATCACACTGTGGGAACTGCCGTGCTTTCGAAACATTAATTAAGATGCGCAAATCTTCTATCGCTAAATATTGAATCCGCATGTTTACAAGTGTTACCACAACAAAGTATTAATTTCCACTACTTATTAAAGCAAATTTAACGCTTTAATAAAGAATTTTCGCCAGTATACCACTCTATTTGCAATCACTTGACTTGAAGAATTGATATGAAATGAAATCAAATATGTCATGAAAGCACAGGAGTTCTATTACAGCGAATTATCGAAAACATACTCGGCTTAATCCCACCATGTTTTGTACTGATTGCTGATACAAGTTTAGATTTCCAGGTAGGATAGTCACAGATACCATATGACAACGTTTTGCACATGTAATTCAGTTCTTCCGCAGTATAACGATAACTATAATGAGTTAATGATTTATTGAAACCATGACACAAAACATCGCAAAATAAACTTACTCGTCCTAGAATTGGTATATTTAAAAGCATTAAGCCCAAAAATATTTCGACGATTTTCTAAGAGATTTGTTCGAGAACTTATCGAGCTTTCTTTAGAAGATTAAATAAACCGGAAATTTTCTAAAAATCTTCAAATTTAAAATTAATTTCTTCAATTTCTAAAATATTACTTAAAAGTAAGATCTGCAGTCGGGCATATTGAACAAATATGATCCATATGCTCCAAACATACAAGTCTTTTGTGCTTGCAGGTGAGTGACGACATAAATAACGTTGTCTTGCAAACAATGCAAACACGAAAATCATCGGGAATATGCTCATACTCAACACGTGCCGACCTGCAAACAAATTGTTACGATTCCGTAAAATTATTCGCAAACTTTTTACTCAACCGAAACTATCAAATACATTAGGTTATTCACTTTAATACGCTTCCGAAATATCATGCAATATATAAACTGTATAAGTTTCCCTTCTTCTATAGGTTTTCATTCAACCATTCAATTAATTTCTCTAACTGCTTGATTTTCAATGATTTCCAAAGGCCCACGTTAATAGTTTCTTAAGCTTCTCCCAAACATCCTCAACAATTCTGTTGTGCAATACGGTTTCCATAAGGCGATGCGGGCGTACTGAATTTCACAAGTAGTTCTCACTCAGGCAATATGATAAACGTACTCAGTGACGCCCTTGACAGTAATATTTTTTCGAAGATAATTTTCTCGTGCAACAATTTCATATAGTTCCTCCTGCACAGCCAAACCAACGTTAGTACTCAGTTCAGCAGCACACTTCGCCATTTTTAAGATCAGTTCTTCGTGTGAAAAAACACAATTACGATGAACACGAGCATACTCCAAGATACATAAACGACCGTTGCACAGCTGTAAAAAGTTTCTTTAATCTACACCGAACATTAAAATATAATGTATAAAATCTCATAAGCACCTCTCAGAAAACATAGATGTCATTCAGTAATTCAAAAGTTCGGAAAAAATAATGAAATAGCATAGCAGCAGAAACTAAGAAACTAGAGCTGAGATTCACAGCTTCCTGGCTTTATGTGCACCGCCTTCGGTGATTAGTCTTAAACGATCCTTCTTTAAAACATTTACAACAGTAAATAATTCAAAATAAAAAAATACAACTTGCAAAGTATTATACTCCATTAAACAGTAGTGAACAACGGTTTAACCAAATAAAACAGGTGAACACAAAATCTTACCCAATCCGCAGGCGCAAAGTTTACAGCTTCTGCAAAATTAAGTCCTTCGTTGTAGCCTGAATGATAAGAACGTGGAAATGTTATCACATATTCGCCTGGCTCTTGATGAACTGTATAGACATGAATGCCCTAAAAGTTTACGCTTAAAATCTTATAAAACACGAAACTCATGAGTAAGAACACGAAATGCTGTTTCTCACTTCAAATGAAGGATAAAATGTAAACATTACTAAAAGTCATAGTCTCACCCTGTTCATGAGGATTTGGGGATTTATTGTTGTCGTCATGTGATGCAAAACATCAGGCTGTCGTTCAAATAAATATGGAACAAGCTCCATCATTACTTTGTCGAATTGCTCACCTTCATTGCCAGAAACACCGTACCAGATCTTGCGTTCACCCCTGAAATGGAAAACATCCCACTCATAGTGAGACCCAAAAAAATTCAGGTTCCTAAATGCAGTAAACACATAGAATATAAGCTATCAACATATATCAAACAATCTGGAAGTCATAACAACATTATAAAAGTTGAAATATAACAAAACATACCAGTGCAAATAGTTAACGCTGTAGGTCCAATGATCTTCTGTATGCCAACAAAAAGCACTTAGACACATACCTACATAAACCCATGGTACCATCATCCCTAAACAATGTTACTGAAAAATAGATGACGATTTCACATACCCTTAAAATTCAGAAACAATAAAAATAGATTTTACCAGATATTCCAGTTTCCATATGGCTCAGAACAGAATCCTTTAATATCGGCAGATTGTTGAGGTTCCATGGATGACTTGCATAATACGCACGTTCCGTAGGATCTATTTTTCCTCCAAAATCATATCCATTCATTGGAAAACCACTGCCGACCTTCAATTTTTTAAATTCAATCCATCAATTACTTCATGCCAAATAAAGCCAAAAAAAATACCTTGGTAACTGCAAGATCTGCACCATATTTAACGACTACGGTATTTTCGAGATCAATCACATCTTTCCAAAATTCTTGCTCAACTTCTTCACAAGACACTTCCTGAGCACACATTTTGTGAAAATAATTTCTTATCCAGCATATAACAGGAAGATTAATGTCATTGTCATATTTCCGAAAACAATATTTAGGTTAAAACCTAGTCTGAAGCGTGGTATTTCTTTAGAGCCGAAAAAATTAAAAAGCTTGGTATGTTGTTTCTCTAACTACCGTACAATCTCATCGCTTTTTGTTTTAATTTCAAAGAAAGAACATTGCAACGACTTGCCAGCGGATCGCGACGAAAATGGTTTTGCTTCCAGTCATTTGCATATTTGGCAAACGTAAGCAAGTTATAGCTGGTAATTGCATCGTGAAATGCATAACTTTCTGCGATCTCTTTCATTGAAGCCAGCAAGCATCGATGACAACGCCATTCAACTACAATGTAATTGGAAATTACCATGAAAAAGAATAAGGAAACTGATGTTGGAAAAAATAAGGAATTCTGGAACAAGGTATGTAAATGAATAATCGAACACTGTGGAACGCTTGACAGTGCCGGTGAACAGCAATAAGTGTGCAATGCATAATCGCAATCCTCGCACAACAACAAATGCTCCTCATCATCACCCTTTCCGCATTTCTTGCATACAATTTCATCCATTGGATCTGATGCTCTTGTCTTCTTCTCCTCTAAAAAATTGATATAAAAATCCACAGAAATTTATTTCGTGACAATCTACACATATTCCAGATCTTATATAAGTAAATTCCACCTTTATGGCGAGAACTCTCCTACTGAATCTTCCATCTGTTGCTGTGAATAAAAAAACTTCCTAGTTTTGATATTCTGAAACTTATAGAATGCATAATTATCTCGGAGGTCATGAAAAACCTTCATCTGTCCTGAGTTTTACACTGAAATATAGTAAAATGTAAGGCGAAACTTAGTACCGCTAATCAGTACCTCAAAAAACTAATGTGCTGCACAGTTTTCATAAACAGCTTAACTGCCAACCCATAAAGAAATTATACAAATAAGTAACAACCATGAAATGACTTACTCGCATGAAAACGAAGTCCAGCCATTGACTTTGTTCTGGGTTGAGGAGTGCTTGTTCTTCCACACTCTGTATGTCCATCTTCAGTACCAGCTGTTGTGCTGCTGCAACCGTCGCTCCTATTTCCTTGACCATCCTCATTCTCCTAAAACAAAACGACAGAAATTATGAAACCATCTCTTCAACATGTCTTAATTTTATGATTAATACTAAAAATATATAAGCATGACACCATGCATCCAGTTATAATTCCAGAACTTCCGGATTTGCAAAAATGACTGTCATGCATCACACACAAACCCGATTTTTACAGTGACAGTATAAAGAAGAATTTGTAAATTTCCTAAATCCTCTGCCAGTAGAAAGAAAAATCGCGCAGTAATGCAATACAATTCCTTCGTTTTTTAAGACAGTACAGTATCATACATTAATAAACTTCTGAAACACATCGATCCACTTGAAGTAAAGAATTTTGATTTTATTAACACGCTGCGGTCTGAATCCAAGTTTTTTTGTTATATAACCCCATTGTTTTTGACTGTTTACAGCATCAACTCCGCCTGTTTCCATTACAGCCTGCAAACCCAATTCGGAAATGCATTTTATATAATGTATGATGACTTCAGAATATATTTGAAATTAATTACTCACTAAAAAGCAGTCTTTACAAATAATACAGATAAACTAGTCCAAGATCACGAAATACTCCGCATTTCTTACAATCTCAAAGAGTGTTTACAAGTACCACACACCTTATAAAGATCGTAAAAATCGACGTATTTACTGTCGATATTTGGAAGTTCAAATGCATGTCCCTGCATATGCCAGTAACTTGCCAATTGTGCATTAAATACCAGCTTTTCCCGTGTCAATGCATCAATTTCATTCAGTTTTTGCACACGTGGTATAAAATTGAACTTCTCACTATCGATAGCGAAAGGTGGTCGAAACGACTAAAAGTAACTAATGTAAGTGAAAGTTATAAAAAAATCAAAAAAAATTATTTGCATACTCCAATTCCATTCACTTTCCTTTCGGAAAAGACTAATTTTGTTAGGAATCTCTAAGATTGGATAAGACCAAACTAGAAGACCACAATAATATGGCTATGGCTAGTTTTCAATTGGTTCGTAAAACGACTGCTTGATCTTTAAAGCCACTGCACATAAAACAGCTTTTGCAGTAACTGATTATTTGTTTTACGTCAGATAACTAAATAACTACATTCGGAGAACATATGAGAAACTTCTCACAAAAAAAGAAACAAATTAAATCACAATTCAAGCAAGGCCATATTTTTCATGAGATAAAAATCTGGACATAAGGAATTCCCCCACAAGAAATACATTCTTGAAATTTCATTCCGATATGAGGATAACGACAATGAGATAGTAAGTATAAAATCATGTCCAGCCAAAAAATTCCCGAAGATTCAAACAATATCGACATCGACGTTACCTTAAACGACCTCAAAAGAAAACAAAATAACTTAGCCGTTGGTACCACATGAGCTTCTTTCAGGCTTTTGGCAAAATTAAAAAATTAACTTACAGGAGGAGGTTTAATTTTTACCACACCATACTTCTCTGCTTCAGGTTTGATTTTTGCGACATATGAAATTGGATCAGCAAATTCCTCCTCCGCTGGATAGTATGTTGGTGCAAACGGCGGTCGCACAAATTCAGTGTAATATTTGGAATAGTTTGTAAGCATGTTTGGAAGTTTGCGTATATAACTGCGTAAATTTAAAATTTATGGCACAGTATCAATTACCCTAGAAATACGCTAACAACAAAAACCATCATACGAAGTTCACATCTGACAAATACAACGCTCCTAAAAAACGAAAAAAAAACAAGGTATAAAACCATAATATTGTCGAAAATTTGTTGAAGCAAATCCGTTCCGGGATTAGAAAGTAAGAACACTGTGTGAATTTCACGAAGATGTGGAAGATGTACAGATTTCCAAATAATGAAAAAATGCAAATTAACATCTTTTAACCTTTTCAGATTATCAGGAATTGTATGAATTGGTGTTCTGTTGAAAAACGCAGGGATATTTGATATGCGCAAAGTATCATTTTTACCGTTAGTACAAGTTTTTTTATTAAGAATATTTTATTGCAGCTTTAGTACTTGACTCCTCGTGCTACCACTTCTCGAATTTTAGAAATATTTTTTATAATGATTATGTGATACCCAACAACCACCAGAATTGACAGGACAATTACAGGAAACTATTTCATTAATAACTTATACATTAGTCTGAAACATCTCAAATTTAAACGAACCTAATTTGAAATTTGCGATTCAAGGAAACATAACTTTCACAAGCATTTCTCATAGGAAAGTATTTTTATGCATTTAAAATAAGAAAAAACCGATAAAGTTATGAAAGAAATCGTAGCATCCACTGAAAACTGGCTAATGAAGGGCGAACCGTAAGTTATTGCGTTCTGAAATTACAGGAAACCACGAAAGGTAAAGCCCAATTATACGGAAAAATTAACAAATAACAAAATAAAACGTGGAAGAGGACTGCGATATTTCTCCCACATTCTACGTAGCATCAACCATGACCATGGGTCAAAGGGTCGTAGAGCACGGATCGATAAATAAATAGTGCCACGTAAATATAATGAGGACATGCAGTGGCCGTCTTATACACTCTCCTTGAAAATCCTCAATTCATAAAAAAAAAAACTGGTGGAAGGTTATCCAAGTCCAGAAAAACAGATGCAAGTAGTATGAAGGGATTAGAATGAGGGAGAGAGGTAACTTCCAGTAAAAATCATGAAATTATATTCACACGCACTGTGAATTTGGACCCCATCCAATTACATGATTTCTTTTCAGTGATTATTTTTCCATTAGAAATATGAAATACACTACTTAAAATTGTACAACTAACGATAAAATCTCCACTCTCCGCGTGTACATCAGTATTAACAAACAATATCAAGCTATTTTAGTTGAACAATTCGTAGTAATATATCCTCTTATTTTACCCCTCCTCGAAAATTTCTTCATTCCTTAAAAAAAAAAAATTTGGATTTCTTCTTGAAAAAAGAAAAAGTTTCTGTCATTTATTGAAACAATTAACAAAAAAAAGTAAAGTTGTCCAAAGATACGGTATGGTCGTGCTAGATCGAAACGTAAATCGTTTTTGGGTTAGACGGAGTTCGCACTTAAAGTTTACTTAAGCACAGAGTTCAAAATAAACGTCACGAAAATGCATAACCAAGATCCTTCATCTTCAATCAAACACAAACGTCACGACAAAACGACCGCAGTAAATGATAATATGAAAAACTTCCAGCATTGCATGTTCACGTCACTCTCAAAAGCGCTTGCCTACTGCATATAAAATTGCTCGAAAAAGGGGATACGACCTAGAGGGAAATCAATAATTTAATAAAAAGAAATATATGAAGAAATCTGGAACGATGCCTGATCTCCAGTCGGATCCGGAGAAGATCTTCCACGACCACTTCCCATCATGGCCAAAGGTTAGCAAATCGTACCAGGACCGCCTCAAAAGCTTTAACGTTGTGCAAAAAGCTTTTATAATGATTTCCTGTTGTGTGTTGTGTTCTGATTTGTATGATCTGATCATAATCCGTGGGTCCCTGGGTGGTCAAGTCATTTACATCACGATTGTGAAACCAATCAATTTACTTAATTCTTTCAAGTATCTATTTATTTCCACCAGTTAGTTTTAATGATTTTCGTTTATAATGATATATCGTAGGATTTACATCAGATTTGTATCATTTCGACGGATTCCATATGCTAATCTTGTGCATTTACTCTTCCTTTTTCAAGTACGCCATTTTCAGTTTGCTATTATTACTGTTATTGTTGCAGTGCAAGCTTACGTGTTTCTGGGTCATTCAAGACTATCAAGAATACGGCGTGGTAATCGAGAATCAAGAATACGGCATAGTAAGCTACACCTAACAGGACTACAATGCCAGTAAGTGATTTATGTCGGCTCTTATCTGAAGAGACTAATGACTTTTAACAAACGGCAAACCATTATTTGCTGAGCCTGGAAGCAAACCTACAACGTATAGAATTGTTATGTTCATGCGTAAATCTAGAAATTGAGGCAATTTAGTCATAGTTTCAGTTCGTTGTACTCCACTCATTTAATCCTCTTTGAATTTGTGAAATCTTTGTAATTTTCTTGAACTGTCGAAAGAATTATTCAGCGGATCGGGATGCAAGAAATTATGTGACAGCATACCAAACATAGTCTAGACAGCATCTATGAAATATGCTCCCAATCTCAACCTGTCAATTAGATTGTATAAAAGTTTATCTTCTATCGTTTTCAATAAATTTTATCTATAGGAAAAGGAAGAGACTGCAAAAAGGAAGAAGGAGTCAATCATCGATCTGTCACGATTTATTGACAAAAAAGTGCGTGTAAAATTCCAAGGAGGACGGGAAGGTTGTTGCTTAAATCCTTTGCTTATTTATAACAGGACATTGTGCTTCGTTTTCAGTGTTTGTCATGCTCTGTATATAAAGCGTAGCAAAATGGCATTTGGGATTATTATTGAAGATTTATGTTTATTCATTGCTTTTACTGTATGTATCTGAGTATTTTTTATGAAATGATTCTGCTACACTTTGATTTTAATGCCACTTACCAAGATTATGCTTATTAATATGCTTAGCTTTATTACAGCGTCTGGGGTATTGAAGGGTTATGATGCCTTAATCAACTTGGTGCTGGACAATGCTGTGGAATACGTCCGGGACACGGAGGATTCACAGAAAATGACAGAGGTTGCTACAGTTTCGTACCTTACTAGTTCTCTTTCTAAACGTTGCTGGGTTGGATACACTTTTTATGCAATAATTAAATAACATTCATTTTGATTCTTTAATTCCTGATTTTTCTGCAATTCATAATAGTTTTTTAAATAATTGATCTTTATTTCAAGGAAACGAGACAATTGGGTTTAATAGTTGCTCGAGGTACTGCAATAACAGTTGTCGCACCGAACGATGGCATCGAGCAAATTGCAAATCCTTTCATATGATGATGATCACGTAACATAGATAATCTCAGATTTGTTGGCTTTTCAGCTTGTTGAAGTTTGAGCAAGGAACTTCTGTAACAACTCATTGACCTTTTTTTCTACAACATTTCGATTTTTTCTCCTTTTTAATTTCCATTTAAAAATTTCTTTGTTGAAAAAGCGCGAGTGTGAGCAGTCCAGAGTCAGAATTACTGATATTTTATCTTCAGCTACCAGAAAATTACACTAGAAATACGAATTGATGCTTTATTTTCGATTGCAGTTAAATAGCGTGGCAAATTGTATAAAATTGAAAGTTAAATGCATTTTTTCTTGGCAAAATAATAGAAGATGAGAATCATTTTGATTGATGGAGATGGAAACAAAAAACATAGTTTACAGAGAATTATGTAAATTAGGACTGTTATAGACACTAATGATTCACTTCATGTATAGGGAAATGGTTACAGAATTTACAGAGAATTATCTTAATTAGGACTGTTATGGACACTAGTGATTCATTTCATACATAGGGAAATGGTATATATGAACTCTCTTTGTACATCGAAATATTATACCTTAAAATATGTGAAGGCATCGCATCATTCATAGGCTTGCTCAACTTTCATTTTGCGCAAGGAAAAAGTTGCCGGCAATTGGATCGCCTGAAATGCGGAAGTGAGGCATCATTGGTTAACGGAAAGTGAGTTTTGTTTCAAGTCGGTGGAGTGTTTTCATGGAGCCGCGTGCAAACTTTAGTGGTACATTACAATCGTTTACTCTCTTCCTACAGACTTTTTCCAAAAATTGATGCTAAAATAATACCTAAGTTATATTTCTCAACGAATTGCTTCGTGTTGAATTTAGCTCTGCTGTTGATTTTTGGCACTTGTATTCGTCGTCCTTGGTGTTCATACAGGAGAATTATGTAGCGGTGTAAATCGGTACGAGGTTGCGGCGCAGGACTTCCATATGCCATCTGATGTTGTCCTGAATGAACAAATTATTTTTTGAAGCGAATTAGTGCCAACAGAAATCATTTCAAACTGAGCAATATAAACCTCCATTAATGCCATCCTGAATATTGCTTGCTGGAATATTCACTACCTAAAATATGAAGCATAAAAGGCATTTAAATATGGATAAAGTTTTCAAAGCTTTTTTGGCAACTTCCTGTTAGATTATGATCAAGAAGGGATGCTAGGAGATTCACAAAAATAAGTCAGATAGCTGTCTTAAAGTGAAATTTTTAATCTCGTTGCAATTATCTAGCTTGTTTTTATGAGAACAAACCAGCCAATGAAGCCATTCAGCCACTGATGGATTCTTCCGTGACAGATTATCAGGATCTGAAATTTTCGACTAAGCCTGGAGTGATAATTAAAATCGAGGGACTTTTAAATAGTAAACTCAGGTAGGGAATTCGGTTCCTAAACAATCGTTTTGGAAACGCAGTTTCCGATCATATTTAGAAGCTTGTTAATACTGTGATGCACAAATTTGAGAAATATAGTGAATGTGAGATCTAACCAATCATGATCATGGAAAATGTTGATTCAGGATCAACATCCAGAGTAATACGTGGCGCAAAACGAAGATTCCGAGGTGACATCGTCTGGCCCGGTTGCACTTGTATACCATTCCAATTACACTGCGAATATTATGACTTAAACTTTGAACTGTTTTTTCCACATAATACCTTATATTAATGTGTCTCTTCCAATAAAACTCACTACTTCCATTCACCAAAAGTCTTCAATTTAATTCTTCACCCATATACTTTTGTTTATTTAGAAAAAATAAAAATAAATAAAGAGCTTTATTTTTCGTGCAAGAAATCAATAAATTTTTAAAACTTAGCTTAGTGTTGTGTAACGACATATCTCATGTCAGGTTTTCCAACTGTTATCTACTTCACTAAGCAAATAAAAATTGCTTATATTTAAAAAAAAAAAAGAAACACTGAAAGCTTTTTTGCACATAAAAACATGAAAATTTGCGCTTTTAAAGGGATGAAATACAAATTTACCGGAAAAAAAAGCACAAGGGGATAGGAAGAACGAGAAAGAGAGAGAGGGAGAAAACAAGAGGGGACGAAGCAATTTTTGTAAAATTTTATCAAAGCACTTATTATCAAATTATGATAAAGATTGTAGTAAAATTTTGCAAAAAGAATTAAAAATGTTAAAATTCTCAATAATTTTTTGATGAAACTCAAGGAGAAGAAATGAGTGTACATTTAACTAATATTCAAATGATCTCGTCGGTAAAGAATAAAAAAAGAGAGCGAAAGCGACATTTCTAATTAATTTACAATTGCAAAAATATCTGTGGATTTCTGTTAAAAATGTAGATATTGTCTCAATTATATTTGAAATAAATTAGTAGGGAAGAGAAGAGAAAAGTGGGAAAAGAAAAGGCCTAAAATAAGTTACTAATACTTACATTGAGTAATTTTGCTGGTGGATTTGAAATAATATTAGGCGTAATTTCATGCTCCGCAAATTTTGCAGCAAGATCAACCATTTTGTTGAAATTGAGCCACAACGAATCTGATCCTTATTATTTTTCTTCTTTATTTTACCTCTATCAACACACTGAAAATTTTGAGGGTTAAATTAAATTAAAATTTGATCAATCACATGTTATTTTATCAAGTAAACTAACCATCTACACTACTAACTCTTTTCATAGCAAAAAAAAAAAAAGTTAGATAGCATTATTATTATGACATTCTTGACGATTGAAATACACACACACACACACACACACACACACACACACACACACACACGCACACACTCAGTTCAACCTTTTGAAAATTAAAACAAAACACGCACGCAAACACACAGATATCCAAGTGGCATCTGTTCGCGATGCGTATCCCTCAGTGTTTTTGCTATTACAATGTTGTTCAGTTTAAAAAAGATGCAGTTGAAACTTCCGGGAGGATGAATTTCGGGAAAGTAAGTGAGGGCGAACAACAGAACATATGAAATGATGCATTTCGTGAATATTTCTTTTTTTCTTCTTAATACTTCACTCTTCTTTTCTTTTAAAAAAATTTTTTTCCATTCATTTATCATTGTTTCAACGTTTTGCTGTTGCAAAGAAATGCACGTAATAAGTGTGGAATTTTTGATTAAATTTTTAGTGAAAACGAATTAAAAAAAAAATTTCAATGAAATGAAAATAAAGTATTTCACAAGTAATTGTGAAATATTGTTGAATGAAAGCAATGATAAATGTTGCAAACAAATGCAAAAGTATTTTAACCCTCATTCGCTCATTTAATCAATTATGAAATTAAATTAAATTATATTGAAGTTATAATTATTGAGAAAAAAAAATAAGAGAAATACGAAAGAAAAGCAGTACGAATATGCGTTGTACAATAAAAATGCATTTAATCTTTTTTGAAAAACTTTCATCAACAAAAGCCATCAACATTGGATCATCTTTTCTTCTTTTTTTTTTTTTAGCAAAAACAAAGTTCATTTTGAAACTTCAATGTGACTCATTCATTCAATGAAATCTAATTGAGTTTTACAGCATGGTAGAAAACAATGCATCATTATTGCAGCTAAAATGCGCTTCAAATGGATGAAATATTTGCAAATTACTGATTCGATAAATATATGAAAAAGAAGCAAATGAATTAATTATGAAATTTTTTAAAATTTTTATTTATTGATAACATTTTTTTCTTTTGTTAGGCTATTGACAGGTTGGATGTAAGTATCATTGCATGTATGACAGGACGAAATGAGAGCAAAACCGAAACAATCGTCCAATCATAAAATAAAATTTAGCATTTCAAAAAAAAAAATTTTTACTGTCTTTCAGTTAAGCATTTAATCGGCAAATTTGATAGATTTAATTTATAATATTAGTCTAATTGCAAATTAAATTTCAGTCCATTATTGATTGGATATTTTTATTTGCAATGATTTTTGGTAAAGTGTAAACTTTCAGAGATATTGAATTTTTTTTCTCCTTTTTTTTTTTAATGAATCATTTTATACATATGTATATTGGTACTTTACACTATACTGTATTAACCTATATGATGGAATGTTGAAAAATTTTTTACAGTAAAAAGAAAACGGAAAAAAAAAACATAGACGAATGATAAAAGGGAATTGTAGGATTTCAGGATCGATTTGTGTTTTCAATGATGACTCAATAATTAAACGATGCATATGTGTTACTCAAGTAAAATAGCATTTGCAAAAATTTTGAAACCAAATTAAACAAGATGGCTAAAGGTGGCAAAAGGGAAAAGCGAAGCAAGGAGTGACTTGAGCAGGCTAGCAAGCCTCAAAAAGTCGTCAGTTTGTTCTTCCACCATCTTCTTCTCCACCTTGCACTTCATTCAAGCACATTTCGACGACTATAAATCGTTGATAGCAACAATGCTTATTAGCATTGCATCCAACGTTCGAACTCAAACACTGTTCCGAACACCGTTCTGATATCTTTGAAATTGCTTTCGATTTTTCCATCGCTGTTCTGGAACAAAACAGTAAGTTTTGTAATGGGAATGGAAGTGATAAAATCACTAGCGACATAAATGATAACAGGTAGAAACGATGAAAATGCAAAAATTTCCTTTTTTTTTTTTTTTTTTAAATTTAGAAATAATATCTGATAGTAGCTGATAGGAATAGCGTATTAACAAATGAAATAAGTTAATCAAATAACCATTCAAACACTTATTTAAGACTTGCAGCAACAACAAACGAAACGGAAGGGTTGATAGATTATTGTTGAAGAATAGATCCAGAAAAAGATGGTTATTCTTTTTACAGCAATAATTTTTGCTACACTACTACCACGTATAGGTAATTTCATTCTTCTAAAAAGAGACAAGTGTGTGATAAAATTATCCAAGAAATGTACTGTAGCATTTTAAGCACAGTGATGAACTATTTACGCTCTTATAATTTTAATTTGAATTAATAAAAATCTGATAATTTTCACTCTTCTTAATTCATTAAAGATATTTATTTAACATAAATTTTCATAATTTTTCAAATTTAAGTTATATTTTCAGTCACTCAATGGCAATGCACCTTTTGCTATAATCCATTCAATCTACAATTATATCCATATTGTTACACAGATTTATTCCACCCATCAGTTACCATCCGCACCAGACGCCCTTCTCAGCCCTGTAAGTTATTGGTTTTCGTTTTTTTAAGTTTTTTTTTTTTTTTTTTAATGAATGAAGTAATTATTTTCCAGTTATTGGTCCATGTGTAAATGGCCAATGCCCAATCGGATACGGCTGCTACCAGTCACAATGTGTTGCTATTTCCAATTACTGTGAGTGTTTTTTCAGTTCAATTCATTAAGAAATTAATCCTCTTTTTTATTACATTTATTTGAAATAATGAAGAGAAAAACTTGCAAATTTTTTTTACACCTTTTTTAAACAAATTAGTACGTTGAAATCGTTATATTGGCATTTGGTAGTTGAATTTAAGAGAAAATTATACACGTATAATGCCTAAATTATGCGTAAATTTAATTTATATCAGTTAGTTAGCATTCACATCAGCAATCAAATTTCAAGATGCCACTTTTTCCTTGCTGTTTTCTCATCTAATAATAATATTAATTAATTAATTAATCAGTAATAATAATAATAATAAACAATAACAATAATAATAGCAATAAGGTGTTATAAAATTCCAATTTCAGATGGGCAATGCATCAACAATCAATGTCAAGTGGGATTTTGCTACAACGGTCAATGTGTAGGTTGAAATAAGAGAAACAGGTTTAGGACATCCAATTACGATGGCGTTCGATTTATACTGTTTACTGAAAGTATATTCATTCTGACTAACTACTACCTTTCGCAATAAAAATTGACTGTTTTTTTTCCTATCCACTCATAGCAGATAAATAACAAAACATAAACCTGAAATTACATAGCTGCAAGCATTTCCTTGGATGTACAATTTTAGATTTGACTTACTGGTTGAGGAAATATATTTGTACTATTAGAAAAAAATTCCGTCGTATACGTCCAACATGTCACTGTAAACCAATCTTTACTAGGTTTTGCTTTTTCAAATTGGCCAATGGCCATAAATCTTCGGAACTGCACTTCTATTTCACTGTTGTGTAGCGAAACCGTTTAATTACGTTAGTGTACATTCTATTTTGCAATTTTCATAATTGCACAATGAATGAATTTGAGCTGTAATGAAAGTATTCATAATAGGTGGGCTTACAGTTTGTTTTGTCAGAAGCCATTCGTCAGCAGATAAAATTGCAGAAAGGAAAGAAAAACCAACCATTGAAAAACGTAATTGTAAACTCGCACTTTCTTAAATTTGCATTTAATCGGAACTGTTTATTGCATTGATCAAAACTTTCAACCTCATTTATCAAAATTCCAATACAGCATTATTTTTTCTAAGCCATATACTTTAACATTTTAATAGGAAAAATGGATAAGTAATCTTATTTTCAATGGAGAGTTGAATAATCTCACTTACTTTTCCTTTTCGAAACAATTTCAATACATAAAAAGAAACAAATTGATTCACACAGTTACTGTAACAAATATGTGTTATCCACGAAGAGCAAAAATAGCAAAAGTAGTTCAATATAACTAATTAATTTAACGTAAGCTGAAACTTGCAAGTCACTTGAACTTCACTTAAACTCACGAAGCTTCTAACGAATGCATCAATTAGTGCCAGTATCAATGGTCAAAAACATTTGTGAGGGAGATAGAGAGAGGGTCAGAGGATACACACATTTTTTAACGAATTTTTTACTAATTAAAAAGTCAGGAAATGAAATTAAAAAACAAAAACTAGTCATGAAGCAGACATTGCTGCCTGAGAGGTCAAAGAATCGAATAGAATGTTTTAAAAAGCCACGAAAATTGTGAATAAGGTCCAGAAATCTTTCCCACAACAATAATCAAATACTTCTGATAAAAAGTAGCAGAAATAATATTGATTAGTGAGCTCTTTTATCATTACCTACTTTCGTTAAACTACTAGTTGAACCTTTTTCTGCAAGCACAGAAAATGCAATAGTGCAAGAGATGAGCTAAGTGACAAGAGGAAATGAATTGGGATAACAAACAACAAATTCGGGTGGATTCATATTCTTTTTTATTTTTCAATATTTATTGAGCTTTGACACCCTTTTTATGATCGTTATATTTCTTTCCACCATTTGCATAATAAGACACATAGTAGAAGCGTATCCAAAGCATCAGATAAGTCACTTCCATCAAAGTGCCAAGTGCAAAACCACGCAACGTAACGGCATAATCATTTGTTGTGGTGAGCGCAAGAACAGCCAAATGTACCATCACTACGTGTGTTATGACAAACTGCAAATGTTAATTCATATATCATATTGAAATTTGATTTCTTAAATTATTAATAATTTAAGAAAAAAGTTCCCAGAACAAATAGACATTTTTCCATTGTTTCTATGTTTCAATGAAGTCTGAAAAACGACCAAACTAATAAACAAACCTGAATGATTTGACCAAAGGTTATGAACTGAGCGACTTGTGGTGGGACACGTATGCGAAGCGATCGGAGCATGTAATAACTGGAAAAATGTATGGATATGGACAACATGAAGTAAAAAATTTGATTTGAAATTTCAACTAACAAATCCAGCATTAAAAACGATACTACTCTTTCAACCTAAATTACCACTACCTGTACATGAAGGAATGCACGATAAAATTGAGCCAGACAACCCAAATCATATAAGCATTTTTATTGGCGTATGTAACGACTGCGAAGTATCCCGTAAGTGCATGATGATACCAGTGCATTAACATTAATGGACGTTTCCTCAATACGATAAATATCGTATCAACAAGTTCTGGAACTTTTGAGATAATCCACAGGAAAGTCCAATAACCAGCAACATCATCAGTGAAGCATGGTCCTATTTCAGTGAAAGTACCTGAATAAAAGCAAAAAAGTAATAAGAATGATATTGACAAATAATAATGAAATTGAAGTGTATCGTATGTTTTAACTCAGCTTTATCTTCCGGAATTACATAGAAATAAGCAACATAAACCTTTCTAAATAATTCACAAAGTAATCTGATTACAAAAACATAAAACTAAAAGTTAAAAAAAATGCAGGAAATGCTCACTTATGTATCCTTTTGTGGCCATTTGCTTGAGAAAAACGGGCGTTATCTTTGCAACGCCAAGAATGCTGAAAACAGCAAGCAAAGCGTTCCAAATAACAAGTGGTTGTTGCAAATCATATGGTTTGCGATCACGCATGGCATATTTGATAGCAAATATGGTGATCACGTATGTTAATGATATATTCAGCACAGTCCATTCCATTTCTGATGCCCATTTTCGCGCTGCTTCAAATTCGAATTTGGAGCCAAATACGAATTCCATTATACCCTGATCGCCTCGTATCTGTAAAACGAAAAACGAAATAAAATCAGTGATGGTGACAAAATTTCGTCCAAATGAACCATTCGAATATTATAAATTTTATCAATTGATTACCCCTACAAACAAATTGCATTCACTGGTTAACGACCATTTCGTTTATTTTAACTTTCACCTTTTTTTTCCCCCACAAATGCTATCTATCATTAGTGATGATGATGCTTCACTAACACAATCTGTCCATCAGTGAGAAGTGAGAAGACCGATGGATAACGCAACGAAGTGGAGGGGAGGGGATGCTTGCATATATTGAAAGTATTTACGGTGAGAAACCTAACTGCAAGCATTTTTATTTTTTCTTCTTTTCCCTTTTCCTTTTTTGCTTAAAAACAAAAAACATCCGTGTCTTTCCACTTATGTATATATATATATATATATATATGAAAAAAATTACAACAAATGCAACATTTGATCAATGTGCACACACACACACACACACACACACACACACACACACAAACAGACAAACAAACATAATAAAGCATACTATTGCCAATGTCGTCGTGGTTACATCATCACATCGCATCATTGCCGACTTGGCACAATGACTTTTCGCTAACACACATTACTATCATTAATGAACAAAGAAACAAGCAGATGAAGGAAGACTTCGAAAAGGCAATTTATAAAAAAGTTGGAAAACTTTATATGGTACCATCGTTTTCCTTATCAGCAAAAGAAATGAAGAATACAATCAATGTGATAAGATTGAGCGACCTCCACCCCTTCACTCCTCCTTCTTCCTTTCCACTTCTTGCTCCGCTCGTTATCAGTCCATAAATGTACAAAAAGATCAAGGAACAAAATGAAATAACGGACGGTTGGGAGGAGATGGTAAACGAAAAAAACTTGAAGCACGAGTAAAATAATGGGGAAAAATTAACGGAATGGATGATGGTCCATTTGCAGGTGCTACGTTTTAGACGGTGATAAGATTTAGAATGTGACAGTGTGATAGCCGTCTCTCATTGTGACACCATATCACCTATAACCATTTGCTCTTCACCCCCCATATTTAGCCTCCTTATCACTTGGTTGCAAAACAAATTTACTTCCCTAATAAAGTTTCTATGGATTATTGCCAAAATCGAAAAGATGAAATAACGCTCCTATGGAAATGGATCGTCGATCGTCCCTTCATTTATCCACACATACATGTGTTTCATATGATTGGATAACCAATTGGTTTACTCAACTAATTTCAAACATTACAACAACGAATATGAAATGAGTGATGCATTTTAATTTTCATTAGTAGTCAGTATGAAGTATATCAAATTCAAATAATTTTTTGTCCTTCAACTCTCTTTAACGATTGCAGTAATATTTTGCAAATTTTTGAACTCATAATTCGTCCAAAAATTCTGAAAATCTCAAGTACTTTTATGTCGCGATTGATTTGTGTCAACTTTCAACCCAATTAAAAAGTTAGAGGGACAGGCGGAAGAGAATGAGCGAGAGAGAAATAGCGGGAAGATCAAGTCAACAGAAAGCAGAAAGAGCTTGATGAATTGCTGCGATACCATACACTTTTCAGTTCCAATACACGGATTGCTAATTCCAGTTGACGTGACCTAGTCATAATTGAAAATTTTCTACTGCTAAACCTTTCACTCATTTCTCACTGCGTAACAACTAAACACCCACCCACATGATTGTTTACATGCATACAGTACAGGTTATTTTAGATCAAACGAGAGCCATAAGTCGTGACATCTCACGTATCTACCTACCTACCGCTACCTGTACATTCGCTAAGTGCAGCATTACGTCCATTACACACGTACTTATTTTCAGTACAATGCAAAATGTAGTACCGTGTCGTGGACAGCTAATCTGAATGAAGTCATTAAGCAACATTCAATGTACAGCAATATGAATGAGTGGTGGCGGGCAGCAGCACTACACTCTCAACCGCCCCCTCCTCGTGTTCTTTGCCACCAAGCATTTCTGGAAAGATCAAAAATCGATAGCGATGCCAAGCACAGTTGCCCTTTCTCTCTCTCTCTCTCCCTCTCTCTCTCTCCCTTTGTGTCTGTTTTTCTTTGACCAAAATTACTTTTGTGTTGGTGTAATACAGCATCCTATCATCTCCAATACCTACCTATTCAATACTATTTGCTTTTGCTTTATTCCACTTAAATCAGCTCGCAATATTTGCGACATTTCATATTCCATTCGAATTACCGCTCGTAATTGGCGTAACGCACAACGATAGATTCATTGGTGTGCGTGGCGCACACATCGCGAGGTGTTGTCCATTTCGAATTTGCTTAAAGCATCATCTTCCCGTCCACCCCGCCATTTCCTCTCCAATCATCCACCTCCCTCCATTCATCCACATTTCAAAAGTGAAATATTAGCAAAAAAAAAGAGAAAAGCTTTCTTGTTAAGCAAGACAAAAACGTCGGAAATCCAACTGTGAAGTTACATTTGATAATTTCATTTTCGCATGGAATTTAAACAGTGTGAGAGGGTGAACTTCTTCGTTGATGGAAAAAGTTTTAACAAATCAAGTAATCATAATCATAATAACATAATAATAATAATAATAATAATAATCAGAATCATAACAAAATAAACATAATCATAAGCAGTTTACATTCACATTTACGTGTGAACATGATGAATACGTGAAAACATTCGGAAGGAATAACAAAACCATAACAAAAACATTTTGCAACAATTAGTAAATGGAATTGAAATGAAACAGGAATGTTTAATGCCATTTAAAATGCGTTAAAGACTGCACCCCACTTCACCTTCAAATAGCTAAAACCTGAATAGAATGGATAGTGGCAGATCGATGTGCAATGCGTTGGACTTGATTTTCTGGAAGGGAGTCAAGGTTAACCTTTCGAAAAGCATTACTAAACTGTTCCCATGCAAATGACCTTCGACTTAACACTCTGCTCTTCCTTCCTATGTTGTTAATTCACCAAAAATTCATGAAGAATGTCCAAGGACATGATTCTTCCTCGAACCTTTCTTCATCATCGTCCCTTTCCCATTTATCAAGGAATAAATCGTATTGGTCTGGATTAAGTTAGCCAATTATTGGAAAGTTTAGAAAATATTCGAAATTTCTGAGATGTGATTTTGCAAAGAATTATTCGAACGGATTTTATGCCTCATTCTGAAATATAGTCTTACCAATCACAACAAAGAAAATTTTGTTAATATCATAATTCATATTTTTAGTTTTCGGACAAATACGAGAAGTGGAATTTCTTAGTGAATAGATGTGAGAATATCGATGTACTAGTCAAAGTTATCAGTAACTTGATATAAATAAATGATGGAGAGAAACAGCAAATATTTCGCCTTGGTGTGCAGCACGGAAAAAAAAGGCCACGAAAAATTTTGGTTGCAAAATGCATGTTAGCTTAAAGGAATGATATCAGTGAAATGAAAGGTTACAGAACAACTGCTTCAATGTGTGATCAAAATAACAAAGTGCTAATTGGCGGTAATACCAGCGATAAAAGAAAATGGAAATAATTAACGAAAAGTGATTTAGTGAAGGTGATGCTGTTAAGCGTTAGTCGATTGAATAATTTAAAAATGGGCTACAATGATCACAAAGTAAAATTGCAATAGAAAATCATTCTAAATTCAAATTCTCAACAAAAACTTTAAGATACCTTTGGTTTTCCCTCAACCTCCTAGCAGTTTTGTAGCAACATAACAAAGTGCACTGCATCGCAAACAAAATACTGACACAAGTGGCACACTAAACATAGCAGGTGACTACAGTACAAAACAACAGAAAATTTTAAGAGAATGAAGAAGTGCTTGACTGCTATCAGTGTGTGAAGAAACACTCGTAAAACAACTTGACGGTATGCTAGCACATTACTTCTACTTCGCCTCACTTCCATAACAAATTGCTGTTGTAAAACTACAAATGAATCAATATACTCTCAATTCAATTATAGCATAATGACTAGAAAAGGATGACACAAATAACACCATCAATTCTAATCTTTCTTCGTCACCATTTTCTCTTCTTTGAATTTCTTTCCTCCGCCCTTCACGTACGACTGGTAGTAGAAATTGGCAAAAAGAATAACGTAAGAAATTTCCATGCCCAAACACAGCAAATATGTGCTTAGCGTTCCATCAACGGCTTCACCAACAGCCATCAAATAGCCAACATGCATAAGGATAAGCAATGTTATAATGAACTGTAACATCTGCATGGATGTAATATTACGTGCAATAGTTGCCGGCACACGAATGTGGATTGATCGTAAGAAGTAGTAACTGTAAAGAAAAGCGAAAAAGCCCATATACATATGTAGGAAGTGCGCTTAGTATATACTGAAGCAAATATACAAAAATAAAGTGCGAAAAATTTTTATTACTACTTACGACGGAATTTTACTTTCCGTAATTCTCCTCGGTGTAGATTTGTAGGTTAAAAAAATTTTTTTTTTCCTTACAAAGCACAAGAAAGTTCATCTACACAATTTAATTTTATCGATCCTATGTTAATGCATTAAAGTAATATACTAACAATAAAAAAAGCTGCTTACCTGTACATGAAACTATGAACTGTAAAATTCAACCATATAATCCATGTGTTGTATGGTGTGTGTTGGCTGTAAGAGATGATGCCGTAGTTAAGCGTTAAAACATGATGGTACCAGTGTAGAAAGATCAGAGGCTTCTTGCGCAATACAATTAATATTGTATCACCAAGCTCTGCAAATTTCGACAAACAAAACAGCCACGACCAATAACCACTAGTTCCTTCAAAGAAATCGCCCATTTTCGTATACGATGCTGCAAAAGAAATTAAATCAGATAAATCAGAGATGACGATGCTTATTAAATAAAATAAAAACAGTCGACAGCTACAGATTATATGTCGCACCGATACCTCAACTGCACTTATTACACTGTATAATGATAGAGGAATTAATATGTACCATGTAAAGTCCAAAAATAGATAACATTAAGTTGCTTTATTACAAAAACCAGAGGCACGCATACCTACAACACCGTGATTGTAGATTTCCGAAAATAGAGCAATCGATGTGAAGAATGATCCCAATACACTAAACACTGCCAACCAGGTATTCCAAAGATTTAACGCTGTGGTAAGCTAAAACATTAAAAATCATATTTGAAGATGTGATAAATTTTCATCCCCATAAAATGTTATCCATCATTTTTCTTTCAATACCTATCCGTCACCGACTAAACTGGGAGCAACTATTACAAAATAACAAACCTGGAATGGTTTGAATCGAGTCATCACAAGTTTGATGGAGAAAATGGTAACCACGTAAAGCACAGAAAAGTATATCCCAACATTACGCAATGTTCCGGTGTAACGCACTGCTTCTTCATATCGAAATGGCGTTGTAAAAGCAATGCGTTTCAATTCATCCATATCTAAATATAGCGACCAGTCAGAACCCAAATCGATGTGACACTCAGTGTAACGCAATACCGGCTAAACCATACAAATCGTATAATAATATGAGCTAATTATAACGCATTTGAGAAACTTTATCACATCCAAGAATTCACATAGCACCACACGTAATATTCGAGATGTACAGCGCTTGAAATCAATAAAGTACTCTTATAATTAACAAAAATAGATACAATTAAAATGGTTATGTCAAGGTTTAAACAAGAAACTTTCAAAAAAACTAGAAACAGAATCAATTAAATGCAGAACATACCACTGAAGTGAAACCAGTTCCTCCACAAATTTATTAAATTAAACTAACTTATCAAAGTCGCCCAGAAATCTTACAACTTCTTCCACAAAAGCTTGCTAAGTGATCAAATCTTTGTGTCAATGAAATGATAAATTAATTGCTTAATCCCTACGACAAAAAGCAATCGATATCGCACCGTCGCGCCGTTTATCACTGTCACGCATTCTTTAGCGGAAAGAATGGTGAAAGGTAAAGATCAGCAAACATTTCACCACTTCGCAAATACGGATGACCTCGAAATACATTGCTACAAGGCAATACAGTATACTAGTTCTTTTTTGATACTAAATTTGAAAACCTCAACAACTGTTGGGTGTTGGGGACTTATAGCGTAATTAATCACTCGTAGTTGATATCAACAAGAATTAAATTCAGCAACCTATCTCCTAGCGTTTGGACTGTAGGCATCCCTGACGTCCTTTAAAAAAAACTGTTGAAAAGACTAAAAAATGAAGAAAGCAAGTTTGATCGTGACACGCAAAAAATGGAGAGGTAAAAAAGGATGAAAAATAGAAAATGCTAACAATGCACCGGCATTTTACTATCGAATTCCCTGACGCTATAAAATTAGTACACATCTGTTATCAGCCAAACCCCAACTATCAAACAACCTGAACCATCACTTAGATAACGACCTCCTGCCTGCCCGTATCGGTAAACACTACAAAATTGTCATAAACTACTCTCCCGTTCTTCTTGAACGTCCCAAAATTATGAAGTCCTATTCCACGCAATATATTATTATCGGAATGCACATTGCAACCACAATTAAAGTGCCTCTAACAGTTCGGGATTTCAATATTTATTTCTCCCGCGTATAAATTACACTCTCCAAAACGTCACCAGTTGAACCCGCTAATTTTGCTCATTTCTTGCAAGCCTGTTGAAATATCGATGTTTCACGTGAAACTGTGAAGTCTCCCGCAGCAGACTACGCTACCTTCCACTTAATACTCTGAAAGAATTTTATCCTGCTTAAGAAGTCTCACTAAAACAAGCATTATGCAATCCAAATGAAATTTCAGAAAAGCGAGATAGCTGAACACATACACATCTCGACTCAGTGATGCATCACTTTCATCAAAAATATCTTTAACGGAGTGTGATATATCGAAAGATCCCTTGTTTCCTTTTCTTTGTTAAAGTAACATTATATATTAACAGCAACACAAAGGAGGAAATAATTGATGAATAACAGCAACAGACACGAACTGCAAAATGGGCTCAACAGCAAAAAAAAAAACACAAACGAAGTCAGTGAATAAGGACATTCTCGAAATGCTATAGTAGCACGCAATATAAGGCACTGAATTATTGTGCGAATTAATTTAGCATTTTCCTTGAGGTGCTCATTATTAATTTTCAAATGTATGAAGCAGAAAACCCCACCAAATTAATGATCGAACAGACTAAATGACTGACGACTGGTATTACCAGCCTCCATCAATGCGACTATGTATATGCCATCAGTAAATGCAGAACATTCTATTATCATGGACCATTCCGAACCAACTGACAATGTTAAAATTAAAGTCGTCTATAGCTCACAGTACGATAAATCTTAAGAATATGGAAACAGAAAATGAAACCCAAGAAATAACAAAACGTCAAATAATCTAGTAAAATTGTCCATAAAATCAGTCATCTTCAACAAGAGGCTTAGAAAAAAAATGACACAACCGAATGACAATTTTTCACTCAATTTCTTGTTCCCCTGAAGCCAGAAAATGAGTTAAACAAAAAGACAGCCACAACACACACTACGATGAGAGTTCTAGTAACACCAGTAATCAAAACTTTTTTAAATGATATAAAAAAAGCACCTCACTGCAAGACAGAAAACATGCCTATCATCAAAGGGTATTGTAACAGCAAGAAGTTTGATACATTACATGCAATCATTCATTTTTAAATATTTCGGCATTGATTTATCCGGCAAATATAGGAAGACATCGTCCAAAATAAACGTAGAGACCGTACGTTCTGAATAAATCATGGTCTTCTTGCTCTTGATCAGAAACACCACACAAAACAACATTAAAGGAAATCAGATAATGTAAATGGTAATAAAAATACATACTTATTGCGTTAGAACGAATAGTCTTCGTTTAGAAAGTGATGTACTAAAGACGTATGTTTCTACCAGGATATCACTTCATTAACATCTGCACTTTGTTGACCACTTTTGAACCAACTTGATAAAACACATACCCCACTACGCCAATGATCATCGCTTTCAGAGTCAAGCGGACAAACTTTTCAGTATGCGTTGGTTGTGGTATGCTGAAAAACACATCATGTTAGTATTTCTATAATTAAACATTTTTAAGTCGCGGTGAAATACTTTTCTAGTGCTTCGTCCATTAATGAAAATTCCTTTCCAGCATCATTATAACAAAATGAAAGCTGGCTTGACCCCTCCTCAAATTAAGCTATTTTCTTCATTTTTCATTCGACGACAACCCTACTGACAAAAAGAAAAAACAAAAATGATATGAAAAACTGATGCAACTTGTGCGAGTTGACTATAATAATCAAAATAATACTAACGTTAACAAATCGCCCACGCCAATTCTTTTATTCCAATTAGAAATGATACCAGGAACATGCCCCATACCGACAACCGCTACAACAGATATTGGCTGCCAAGCGGCTAAAAAAGCGTGCCATTAAAATCGAAATTTCCTGCGGCAACTATTATAGAATATTTTTGAATGAATATTTAAACAAAATCCAATTTTCATTTCATTTCAACATGCGTTTAACTTCAGACATCGGTTAATAATAAAGTACAATAATAAATAATAAAACTGTCATAAACTTAGCAGAACTGAAACTATCTATAAGCATAACATTCAAGTTTTCGATATTCAGTAAAAATTATCTATATAAGTCACAAGATTACCATCTGTTTTACTCCATGCCACTCTTTTATCAAAAGTGGACTTTTTGAGTAGAGTGTGCAAGGCATTGGTCATATAGAGATCACGTTCCTCCACAAAGATTTTCGAAAGCAATGGAAATTCACCAGCCATCTGCTTAAGCAGTTCTTCCAGCATATCTGACTTTTTACATTTTTCCACTTCTTCCTGACTACAAAAAAAACATTTTAAACAAGAGTATGCAAACAGTAACATTAAAAAACCAGGAAGAAAGCTTTTGAAAAACTTACGTGATAGTTGTTTTATGTGAAAGAACAATATGGTAAAAAAGCCGAAGCTTTTGAAAAAAGCTTAGAGAGCCCAAGGCTCTTTGTACAGTCACGTGTATTGGACGATCACCGAGAATTAGTTTGCACATCTTCACATCCATAGCACCTCTTAAAATTAAAAAAATAGGAACATATACCAATAAATAATCATACTTCTATCGAAAGTAACCCTAAAAAAATGTGACTGCCCAATACTTCAGAACGATACTGGCGGTGACACTGTGCAGAAAAATTATTTGGAATTGTGAATTCAAAGAAAACAAAAAAAAATCTATTTCGTGTAATTTCAGATAAAATATTACTTGTGAGCTGCTCGAAACTCGCCACCGGGAGCCATGCCGAGTGCCTTTGTCATATGTGCAGACATCGACAACAACAATACGTGCAGTATTCCTTGAATTGCTCCATTCTAAACAGTTAATGTTGTTAGTCAACAGTAACATCCAACGCAATAACCTCTCAAAACCTTCTCCACTATAAATCACAACAAACCTGCTTGATGGTGTTGATCACTTTATCAAAATTCAAATTTTTCGCTTCTTCAAGTAGAGTATCTTCATCCATTGAGAGTATTGATATTCGCGAAGGGCAAAGTTCAACCATAACCATATCTGGCTGAGTACTTGAAATTGTTTTCAAAACGTCCTGCTGACTATCGGGAGAAAAATGAGCCGTACCAATCAAATACACCTAGATTATAGATATATATTAACAAGAACATGTTTTTCATACAAAAATTACTGAATACCCCAGTATATGTGCGAAGGTTTCCCGAGTTCTTACTTTCGCATCAGCCAATGATTTGCGGAATTCATTCTCGTCATCCCCAACCGGTATAGATGTGGGTGGAAAAGGATAGTTCAGAACTGTCACTGAAAAAAGTGCATATTTTCTAAGTGTTAGCATGTAAAAGACAATCATTATCAGCATAAGAGGTATGAAAAATCCACCACTTTTTTGCAGAACATTGACAAAACTTCGTACGTTGCGATTACTTTCATGTAAATAAAAACACCGTGTAAAATATACTTAATTTAAAGTTCCAAAGTCTTTTCTTTTTATCAAAAATTTTGTACTACCGATCATACCATGCTCAAGAAAATTATTCAGAACTGCTGACTTAAAAAATACCGGTTTCTTTCGGAAGCTCTGGATTGGGGTGACGATTTCGATCAAACATGAAGCCTCCAAAACATCGCCTCTGAACAACAAATTCTTTTTAAAATCGAATTTAATCCAAACCAAAGGTTAAAGGAGCAAATCACACGAAATCGAAACACTTGACAATGATCAAGAAGTCATCTGGATATTGTGAAATACTCCTCACCTGTTCTACATTGATACGTTCATTGCTCTGTGCACCACTAGTCTCCATCTGTTCCACTTTGTTACCCACATCCACATCACTTTCAAAGTCTTCAGAACTAACTCTGTTTGCTGACACATGATCAGCAAAATTCGATGAAGAATCTGCTACAGATATAACGGACTTATCTTCCATGCAAGTTATGCCTTAAAGTGAAAACAAATTAGAATATACGAAAACACTACCAAAGTTGACTATTTCCCCAAAGCATACCTTAACATATAAAAATCTTCTAGAAGAATTGGAATTACCCACCAAATTGTTTCCTAACCTGCGTTCCAACTGCACTGTTAATAGGCTCTTCTTTACTTTCTTACTTCATTTTCGGTAGCTAACATAGAGTATTTTAAAACACCGAGATTTTTTACTATGTTTTAATTATAACCGTTATCTGTATCACTACAGCTTTATGTGATAAATGTATGTGGACAGTAATGTACAGAAAATAAAAAATCAAAGTAATATCAACGAAGTAAAATAAAAATAATTTAATGAAAGCACCAAAAATACTGTCTAAATACTGGAAAGTTGTTTCAATTATAAAAATAGTGGACGACTACAAGCTGATTCAACAGCTTAAGTTGGTTATTGCAGTTTCCATTTATCCTACACTTTTACAATTTCAAATCAATCCCACAAAGTACCTGATATGACGTCACTTCTAAATTGTGATGAAAGAGTTTCTGTAAATTCAGAATCATCACTCGTACATCTCACTCCACCGTGATTTACCTCTTCACGTAACATGATATGGTCAGAGTCTTGTTCTGACACCAATCCCTGCTCTTCGTTTTCTGTTGGTGTAACGTTATCATTGACATAATTTCCAGACATATTCACTCTGGTAATTACACATAATTTAATAAACATATGAATTTTCTCATTATCCGAAAACACACATCTCCTCCCCAGTTCCATTAGAGAACCACTATAAACAGATGAGATTCACATTTTCGCTCTCTTTCCAGTGAACCTTGACAAGATCCTACAACACCAAATGTCTTCCTTTCTTTTAGCTTTATAAATGATAAAGTGAAAAATCCCTCATGTGCATTAAAAAAAAAAAGTACGGAGATAGATATGCCAAAAACAGCTTTTGATAAGGATTACGAACACAAATCCAAGCTGTTATTATCAGTTTAATGTGTACTAACACATCAATACAAAAGTAAAAAGTAACGAATACATAATACCATTGTCATCATTAACATAAAAACGCCAATAACTAAAAATACTTGATATATTTTGAAAATGGATCCAAGTCATGAAAAAGTACACAAGATTCCAAACCGAGATTGGATGAGCATTTGCGACATTTAAACCTTACAAAGGTAATAATGGAGCGAACCAATCACTAGCTGAATTGAAATTAAAGAGGTAAACACTGGACATACCCACAAAGGAATCATAATTTGGACTCAACTTCGCATAGAAAGCATGTATTTACACAATTCATATGCAGACCAGCTGAGCGCTGTGGAAGGAACTTGAAATATTATTCGAGCTTGAATTCCACGGAAAAATCCACCCGTCCCTCGGAGATAATAGATTGTCCTAATTCCATCAGCCAATCCTCTGCAAAACAACTTATACAATCAAAAGAACAAATTGCGCAGCAAAATAAAGATATGCTGCACAAAAAATTATTTCCAACTTTAAATGCAAAAATTAATTTCAATGGCAATTTAAATCAAATACTTGTAATATGCCGTATGTCCGCTTTGAGTGAACAACTGACACGTGGTGTTAAACCGGGGAGTTTGCTGTGTATTCAGAACAGTCTTCACACAATCAAGAGGAGTTGTAATAGCTGCAGCTATTCCACCAGCAATCCCTGTAAATTATTTTGGTATTCAAACTGTTAAAAAAGATAAATAAAAGCATTAAGTAAATAACCACCAAAAAGCACATGTACACTTGCCGGAAGAGCGCAATAAAATGATAAGAAGCACCTGGAACAGTAAGTGTACATGACGTTACATCAGGAAAAGGTTACTAATGAAAATCTTTCCAATTTTATAAAAATCAACTGTTTGTGTTTGTTAAACACTTCCCAGATACTAGCAACAAAAGCAGACTGAACTGCTATTAAACAAAACATAAAAAACATACCTCCGGAAACGAGATGAGAGGAAGGATTATAATTATGACAGGGATTTAGTAAGCTTTGCATATATTCATATATCATAAAATGTGTACACTGATAAGGTACATTAAGTGTTAGCTGCGTGATATATGAACGATAAAAAGCTTTGATACCCTCTCTAATATAAATACAGCGTATGCATTCAATGCTATTACCATAAGGACTAAAAATCATTTGCATGCGTTGTTTCACTACCTGAAAGTAACATGCTGTTAACATGGCGTAACATAACCTTGACACCAAGGTCTTAGATTTTAAATGATAATCAATTTTCTTTAAAATCGATCTACTAGTTAATGATTCTTCTGCTTTAGACGACGCTAAAAAGGAATTTCAAGGACTACATACCTCAGCTGGATTCATAACAGCATCATGGACAATAGTAGCAAGCGCTCCGGATATCGCATATGACGTAGAACCAGATACCCGTGGATTATTCAACAAATAAGCCTTGGAACTGCAAGATTTCATGCATTATTATAACCAATTTCAAGAATTTGGAAATTTTTTTAGCTTAAAAATCTTTTTGTAATTCTGATCAAGGAAAGAAGATATATCACCAGAGGAAATTTATGCAAAAAAAATTTTTCTCATCAATCTAAAACAATAATATAGCAAAAAATGGAAGTTACACTCATTTCTGGGAGAATGAAAAACTTAGGATTAAACTCAGTATTAGTGAGTAGAGAAGAAATAGACATTATATTTCAATTCAGAAGAAAAAAAACGAAATACCAACTTTTCGTAAACTGTATAATACAAAGCATGAGCTGGAATGGTACCAAGCACAACAGCATTAACTCCTTTTAATGATCGTAGCAAACCTTCGCGTTTTACCATTAATAAAAGACTATGCATTGCTGTTGGACATCTTGTTTCTGGACAAGGACATAAACTTTGTAGCCGAGTTTTCACCGAATCGAATGGAAACATGAGACAGTGTTCGGCGAGACCGGCAACTGATCCAGCCAGAAGATGAACTGGCCATCTGCATGGCGTTATTGGATTGCATAAACTATCAGCCATCCCCCCCCTAATCCCTCATCTGCAAAATAAACACAGGAGATACTAATAAGTGAAATTTCAAACCGTATTGCGAAAATGGTGGACTTCAATGAAATGCTAATTTAACTGGACTTAGAGAAATCCAAAAGTGCGAGATCTTTCTAAACAATCACATCTTATTCATGGGTTGGCTGATACGTCAATATCTGAAACAACAAGATGTTACTGTAGATTTCCGATCCGCTTTCGCCATATATTGTCTTTAGAATTTCAACCTTAATGGAACTTGACTTGACCTGATTCCTATCAAAAGCAATTTCGCTTCCACAGATTTCTCTTCCGAAAATAACATAACTTAGCTATGGTAAAGGTAAAAGAGTATATGTTATTCCTTGAAAGTTCCTATAACTTCTTTCAGTTGTTATCCTTTGTCTCATTCAATTCTTTCCCTCAACACTTTAAACTCCATCTTTCCGTATCCTGGAAAGAATTCCCCGGAAAAAAACACATTATAACTGACACGTAATCAGGAAAATCGAATAACACTAATCACAAATAGCGAACAACAACTTTTCCCACAACGCAAAAGCACCACCAACACCAATCAGCTGGACAATTAGGCCCACAAGCTACTCGAGCCCAAGCCTGATAGAGCAAGCCCGGATATACTGGAGAATGCTATCTTCACTATTTCTTCATTGTGTCTAATAATTCTTATCGCTCTGTACTGTCTCTCCAACTAACACATACTTTTTCCCTGTCGTGGATGTAACACGAGGGCAGAACGGCAATTGTCCAACACTTTCTTCTCCTGCTCTGTGATCTCTCTCAAATTGCAACAAGTCATGGCATCCCCTCTATTTTAACGCTCTTTCATACCTTGAATGTCTGATTTAAATATTTTCAAATTTTATCGATCTTTATCGTTGTGAAATAAGTCGTAATTGAAAGTGACCATCTTTCGTGGTCTGGAAGTCTTTTCTGAGAATTTCTCGTTGTTTATACGCCGTTTCTGATAAGGGAACAACATGAGAAGTTTATGAATGAGTTTATATGTTTTTCCAGTGATCCGCTATATCTCGAGTTATTCGAAACCTACAAAGCAAACAAATAGTTAGTGGGAAAGTAAAAATTGTCACATCATATGACCAATGACAAATAACAATTTGTGAAGTATTCGCTACAATTCAGATCACTGTGTAGCATCTTTCGAATGCACAATAATGTTTATGATTAATATTTGATTTAATGCAAACTTTTAGAATAAAGATTTTTGCAGATGGAATATTTTAAACCAATAATAGCAGCATTACTTATATGTATATCCAGCGGGGTAGTATTGATACCAGAAACGGTTGAATTAGTAATTGGTCAACCGTTTCACCACGCATTTCAAAGCGACTCAAATGTATTGGATGTCGAAGATGCATCCGGCGAACAACTACCAACATGGTTAATTTGGAGAAGAAATGAACGGTGATTTTTTCATGCCTCAAAAAATTTTATTTTCCGTCAAATAAATAACGGAAAATATGGATGGTACCTTGTTTTTTTTTTCAGTATTTTGGAAGGTATTCCACAACCCACCGATGCTGGGAAAATATTTCTGCGGATAACGAACAATCATACTAACGATGTAATGGAAATTTCCATTAAGGAAGAAGTCGTAAATCCATGTGGTGCCGAAAGGAATGCATTATGGATGGAAATTGCATTTGATACTTCGCTTAGCAGTCTGAGCGTGGCTGATCAGTTGCATCTTGTTAATGTTGTTGCAAAATTTTTTAATATCAGTAGGTAAGTAAAATTGTTCCTTATTTGCACCGTACTAGTGGGGGGATTAATGTCATACAGAAAAGGAGGTTTTTTTTTTATAAAAATCTGTAATTTCTGAAAGATTCTTGTGGAGTTTCGAAATGTAGCTAGAAAAACATTTTTGCGCATAACAAACGATCATACTAACGGTGCAATGGAAATTTCCATTAAGGAAGAAATCGTAAATCCATGTGTTGCCGAAAGGAATACATCGTGGATGGAAGTAGCATTTGGTACTTCGCTTAGTAGGTTGAGTGTAAAATGATCAGTTGAATCTTGTTAAAAAAAATGTAGGACAGTTAGCATAGATTATTTTCCAATAATGACATGACTATGTAACGATGAGGCTGCCTGGTCGCTAATCGTTTTGTTTCTATGACATTATTACAGCTACCTTGACTACGAATATATGTTTAGGGTTTGATTTAACAATCCAACACGAAAAATGTGATACTTTTAATTACTGAAATTTAATCACGCTGTTCTTTCAGTTCCACTCTTCGTGTTTATTCAAGTAAGTATAAGGAAGAAGTAAGGCGCTCAGAAGTTATAGAATCCGGTATGCAAAATAAGCCAAATAGTGATTCAATGACAATTATGTGGAAAATTTCTTGTGAAGAAATTGATGAGGGTGCTATTGATGTGCTAGAGAGAATGCTCACGTTTGATGAAAGCTATGCTTCGTTAATGTTACGTCAAAAGCTGTTTGGATGGGAGGTTCGTGTTAACATTAGTTTGGTTTATTTAAAATTTTAGAAAAGAGATCAGCATTCCACTTAACTTTCAAAGTTTCTTTCTTCATTCAGTAATTCTGCCGAAAATTTTCCACTGCATCTTTCGGAGCACTGGAATTTTAGTACTTTCTGGGTCTATAGATGGAGTTAGGAATAAGTTCATTAATTGGAGCTTAGGACTTTTATGAATTACGTTGGAGTCAAGGATTTGTGGGCTTAAATGACTCTTTGGTTATAGCAACTTATCATTATCTGACTACTAACCGATTTTAAGGAATTATACAGTCGAAAGTTTTGCAGCTGAGAAAAGGCAGATTATTGCCACTAAAACATCGTAACCGTGTTGCCGGAACCGATATCGTGTCTGAGCTTTCGTACTTCGCTACGAATGAACCATCTGCTAATTTTGAAGTAACAACTTCTAAAACTACAACACGTTTCTCGCGCTCTACAAAAAAAAATGACAGACCTCCAGTTCGGCTACATTCACTTCACGCTTTTACTTGCAGAAGGTGCACTTCGATGGTTTTTGTTGTCAAATATGATTTAATTATATGGTCAGCTAATTAGCAATTAACTACTGAAATAGTTAATTGCTAATTAGCTGACTTTATATTCAGTCGTTATCTAATAGTTTTTTTTTTTACTTTATTTGCCTTATATGGTATATAAAGATGTAGTTCAGAGGTATGATGTGCGAATACACCATTCCGAGGGAAGCATTCATTGATGCGGAAGATGGAGATACGCGCTCACTTGCTTTGACCGTTTATCCAATAGTCGCCGATAACAATTGGCTTACGCTAGATAAGAAGAATAAACAGACTTTACACGGTATTCCATTGAATACAGGGGACTTCGAATTTCGCCTGGAAGCACGAGACTCTGCAAATCAGGCAAGCTAAATGTCCGTCCTTATGATTGCATTGAACTAGTAGACAGAATTCTTGGCCGTCAAGTGAAGGTAATGTAGTGATGAGGAGGAGCATGGTGGCTTCTCAGTAACATGAAAAAGATAGATTGTGAATTACATGATCGTGATATAAAATTCAATGGGAAATTTTCGATACGAATTTTTGCAATAGCACCCACGTACCATTATTTCTCGGTTTTTTGCAGATGACATCGGCACCTTTTCGAGTAACGGTTATTCCCGAACCACCGACCAATCACCTATTTATTCTTGATGTTGATCATAGTTACGAACGACTGGTGAAAGATCCGGACATTCTATGTGCATTTGCGGAAAAATTATCTAATTCTTTAGGGGATCGAGTTCCAAAAAATCTGGTTATTAGGTTGGTTTTCAGGCACTTTTTGATAAACCAGTATTGTGTACGCTTTGTACTAATTTGGTAATATTATATTATTTCACATTTCAATACTGTTCTTAAAATGCTATTAATATTTTTCAGGAAAATTGAGGCTATTGGTAACGTAAAGCGTCAATCCCGTGTAATTTTTTCAAATGCTTCCTTGTCGTATAAATATTGTCAGAAAAAAGCAATTGATGCAATTAAGCATGTTATGCTAACTAGGAGAAGAGATCGTATCCGAGCCGAGTTTATTCGAGAAATGGATAGTCGATTTCATGTGCGCAATGTGAAATTGGAATTCCAAGGTGATTTAGCATATTTCACCAGCAATATAAGTGCTCATAACTACACAGCGGAAGGATTAAGTGTAATTTTTGACAGTTGGCTATGTAATCTGTTTCAGTACTAGGTAACCATTGATTGAACCGTCATATAGCGGCATTATAATGTTTGTCGAGGGACGTTGATCATTTACTCAGACAACCTTAACATTATTCTTCTCTGCTCTTGCTTTACAACCTAATGTTTCTTTCCGGTTTGAAATTTGTGGGTTGAAATTCTACGGTTTTGTTGGTTCAGGATCTTGTGTCGAAGAATTGCTGCCATCTCGTCTTCCAGCAAACGTTTCATTATCGACAACCACTGTTGCTGGGGATCATGATATTTCATCTGTTCAACTGTGGTTACCAGTTGCCCTTATTGCGTTCTCCAAATTTTTCTTGGCTACACTGGCATTAGCTTGCTGCTTGGTAAAGCGAAAGAAAGCAAAAGCAGGTTTGAATTGCCGATATTTTGCTTTTTAAGATTCTTAAATTTTTCTAAGAGAGCTTTAGTATTAGAGGAGCAACGTGACTTAAAGAATGAATGCTTTATTCGTTTCAGTCCAATCAGAATACATTTCGAAGGGTTTGCCAGTAGTGTTTCCGGAAGAAATACCACAAGAGGATGAAACAGCAACAGTATCAACACCAATGTTGGTTAAGGACGAACGTCCACCACTAATGATTTCCCAGCACGAGAATCCCCTTTACAAACCTCCCCCTCCACTTTCCACCGCATCAAGCCCACGACCTCGAAATGCATTCACTAATCAGAGACAACCCCCACCTTATGTTCCGCCATAATGTTCGCCTGTATCACATTAGATCAGTTTATTAGCTGCTTTTCACTGTTACTTTATTTACAACGAATGTTTTACCGACCAAATGCTGCTTTTATATTTTTGAATTATCATAATGTGAAGAACAAGTATCACTGCTGTATTCTTCATTTTTTTTAATACTCACTAATGTTGCTTATAGTTTACAGTGCAAATTCTTTCATCGAAAAATTCTTTCATTACATATTGCAGCAGATTTATTTCCCTGGCTATTATACACAATTTTACAATTAAATCTAGTCACTATTCACATTATATTTATTCGTTACATAGCTCTATCTCTTTGTTTTCACATTGTAATTCACTAATAATTTTCTGAAAAGAGCTTGTTAATTTCATATGGAAATTAACGATTTATCATTGCAAATTCATTCATTGTAATAGTCTTGTTTTTTGTTAGTGATGTAAAGAACAGGCTACTGAGGAATAGTAGACTTGGAGCTGCTTGTTCTCTTTTAATGTTTCACTTTTCGTTATATTTATGGAATATTGAAAAAGATTGGTTGATTAACTCACGAATACGACAGTTGGTTGAAGAACTAACATTTTCAAACTAAAACCAATTTAGGTTAGGTATCAATTTTGTCAGGTTTTTTCAGTGCTCGTTGTAATCACTCATTCCTGAATGATTGTTATATTTTGATTATTCATACTTAATTTTTCTCATTAGACAGTTCAACTGCTCTAAAGTTGTTTTCTGACTTTCACTGATTGTTGTACATTTCTGTTAACTTCGTTAGGCTTACTTGTGAGTTTGATATATACTTTTTTAACAGAGCAAAAGTATGGTATTTCTCGTTCCTTCCTAGTTTCTATACTCATGTCGAGTATGAATGGCTGATGCATAATCCTAACAGGAATCGTTTTGTTTCTTTTTTGTTAAAATTAGGTAGGCTTATGCATTCCATTACTTGATGATGCAATTATTTCCGACTAAGGAAGCATTCGGAACTATTATTTCATGTTTTTTTCTAAAAGGATATTTTTGACCTTTGAAGTCAGTTATTTTTTTTTCATCGAACAATTTCTGTTATTTGCTTTTTGAGTTCACTTTTTTTCAATTATTGAACAAGGTCGAAGTAGCGGAACTTTTGATAAGTTTTACTATAAAAGTGAAATTTCCTTTCACCTACTTGATACTTGATAAGTCTAATCATCACTTCACCGCTTTTTATATTCCGCTGGTTGAAGATGAATTTTGATTTCCAATTGAAAAAAATGGACTTCGTTCAGAGAGGAAATGATTTTTTGTCAAATGGGCAAAACATCCTGTTTCAGCATTTCGGAATAAATTTACACTGCCCTATCACCAACATTAAAATCGTTTTATTTATTATTAATGCATGAAATGTTGTATGCGTCAGAAGGAAGCACTGAATTCAAAGATGCAATCACTGTTTTATAATAATCTTTGTTTCTTCAAGAATAAAACCATAGCGTTAGTTTGCTACAAATGCAAGCTTAATTTACAAAGCATAGAATTTACTGGAAACAGTAGTAGAACAGAAAGAGAAGTTTACAGTAAATGGATAGAGTGAAATTTAGCTTCGTATAGAGAGAGATATACGCATGTATCGTGTCGTAAAATTAAATGAAGAATGCAGCACATATGCAATTAACGGATATCGAATAGAAATGGGGGACGAAATGATGAATAATAGTTAATTACTGATGTAAAACATTGGTTAACAGAGGAAGGACACAGGTGAGCAGGTAGGTTATCGGTATTGCTGGTGCACCATTTGACACCATCTTCAGCAATGGTATGACCGCGTTGAGACCCTCGCCAACGAAAATCTTTTTCACAAGACTCTCCCAGGTGTTCTCTTTCTGGCTGAATTCCATTTTAGAGTTAAACACCTGTAATTTTGTAATTTTTTTTTAAAAATTTCCATGAATGAGCATAAGCCACAAATGTTTTGTTCCTCTATTTCACTGTTTTAGCACAGATGGAACTGAAGTCTTAAAATGCTATATTAGTAATTGAAATGACCACCAACTTTCTAACGAAATTTTCGTCATACTTATTCGAAGTAGTAGAATTCTTTCTTTATTCAACCAACTTGCTGCTATTCATGAAGTGAAAATCGAAGGAACGATTTTTGGCATTTTCTTTTTTTCTTCTCTAAGCCTGAGCATTCAATTTAATCGACGTTCTATGGTAATACTCAGTTACTGATCTCTTAAAACAGGTATGTTATTTCTTTTAATTTTCAAGTGAAAAATTCATGTTTCAAAGAAAGTAATTGTTGTATCACATACGTGTAGCAATCATTTCCCTGCCATTAATAGAATTCTCCTTTGCATGGTATTGAAATCATTTACGATTTATCGTAAGAAAAAAAGAATGCCAGAAAAACTTTAATGATATGGAAAAGGTTATATATAAATATGCATATCAGTATGCTTAATTTTTTTAAAAAAAAACTCAATCCCGCCCATATGTGCTCTAAAATTTTAATTAACTAAGAATTTTTTTTCCAAATTTCAATTGATCTTCAACAACTGATAGAGTAATACAACAAATCGTGCGTGATTAGCAATTTCTTAGGAAAACATACAGTCTTTTGGAAATTGTTGATTTGCGAAATTATACTGCCAATTTTGTTCAGTGTGTTCTTCTGATTCTCGTTCGCTAACATTTTTAGTGGTTCCAGTTTATCTTGAATTGATGTCAGTAAATCCATTACGCGAGTTATACCTTGTTTTAATTGCTTAAAGTTAATATTATTATCATTTATTATTTATTTATTTATTATTATTATTACTATTATTATTATTATTATTATTATTATTATTATTATTATTATTATTATTATTATTATTATTATTATTATTATTATTATTATTATTATTATTATTATTATTATTATTATTATTATTATTATTATTATTATTATTATTATTATTATTATTATTATTATTATTATTATTATTATTATTATTATTATTATTATTATTATTATTATTATTATTATTATTATTATTATTATTATTATTATTATTATTATTATTATTATTATTATTATTATTATTATTATTATTATTATTATTATTATTATTATTATTATTATTATTATTATTATTATTATTATTATTGTTATTATTATTATTATTATTATTATTATTATTATTATTATTATTATTATTATTATTATTATTATTATTATTATTATTATTATTATTATTATTATTATTATTATTATTATTATTATTATTATTATTATTATTATTATTATTATTATTATTATTATTATTATTATTATTATTATTATTATTATTATTATTATTATTATTATTATTATTATTATTATTATTATTATTATTATTATTATTATTATTATTATTATTATTATTATTATTATTATTATTATTATTATTATTATTATTATTATTATTATTATTATTATTATTATTATTATTATTATTATTATTATTATTATTATTATTATTATTATTATTATTATTATTATTATTATTATTATTATTATTATTATTATTATTATTATTATTATTATTATTATTATTATTATTATTATTATTATTATTATTATTATTATTATTATTATTATTATTATTATTATTATTATTATTATTATTATTATTATATTATTATCATTGTTTTAACATTATTGGTGACTGCCCAGAGTAGATGAAATTACTAATTAGTTTGCAATATAATTAACAAAAAGCGTGGCGAAACGGATGGGATGAAAAGAAACGGAAGAGAAAAGATGAAACGAGCTTTTTCGTCCTTCGCAAAAAATGATTTGAAATCGGTCAGTTGATTTGCAAAAAAACCACCGGCTCGAGAAAGTAAATCACAATGTACGCCGACAGCAAATAGCAATAGCAGTTGTGTATGCTTGAACATAACGATATCTTTCTTCCTCTGCAAAAAAAAGCAATCAAAAAATGCCTATCTTATTTGTTATACTTTACCGTAAGTTGGACTATAAAATTCATTTCAAAAGTATCTCATACATTCTGAAATATAAATAAAATAAGAGAGAAAAGAAATTTCATGAAATTACAAAATGACAGCGAACAATAAATGTTATTTTTTCCATTTGTGCATGGGAAGATTTTGTCGTAAGGAAGACCATCACTATATAATTGTGTTAAACATTAAAAAATAGTTTCAAAAGATTTTAACAAAATGTAATTAATCCCTAAAGAGACAATGAAAAAATCATCTCAATCTGAAAAATGTGACTTACTGACAGTTAAACATTGATAGTTTGATAATTCCCCGTTGTCTTTGTCCACATTATTATCGATAACATAAATGATACAGACTATTTTTAAACTTTAAAATTAAAAAATTAAGTGAAATTCAAGTGTCTTATTGAACCATGCTAATTGATGATGATGCCAAATGTTCTGATGTGGCAGCAACACTCATTATGGTACGATAGGTTGGATTCGTCGACTGGAAAACAGTTAGCTTCCTACAAATACCGAGGTACGGTAGGCTAGCAACCGCAGGCATTTTAAAGAAAGCCCGAATGACACAGTCAACAATTTGTCACGACTGGTGAACGATCTGGGCCTACAGTATTCTTTTCATAATGATCAAAGAAAGAACAGTTATGCGGGTAATTTGAGTTTTTTTTTTTTTTTTTATTTTGCTAAATGAAATACATTGGGAAACATAAGAAAATATATTCTATAAATTTTAATAAAATATTGCACTCTCAAAAATACCGTCTTTTCCGCCAAGAATTGTGCCATTCTTATTAGTTTTGGCTTATTGAATTAGTTTGATCAATCTAAGTATACTATTTTTAATTGATTCTCTCTTATTTTGAAAAGTGGACGGCGGATAGAGAGAGGGAGAGAGCGAGAAAGGGGTAGGATTGATTTTGAATTTTAATACAAAAATATGATTTCTTCTAATGTAGAATTAATTATTCCACTTATTTTCTGTTAATTGCAATTTTTCTATTGGCTATTTAATTGCTATGTCACCATCATTAGCATTTTTGATAACCTATGCAGATGACCACCGCCAATTTCGTTTTTGTTTCTCACGCAAACAGATTATAAATATAACACATGCAATTTTGGAAACAATTTTTCCATAAATAGCATAAATAATAACTTGAAAAATTTCAATATTATATTTAAGCTAAAAAAATACCTTGAACTTTTTGTACAATACGATTTTAAAATGAAGGGGTTTTTTACAATTGAAAAAAATTGAGATGAATTGAAATTGAGCAGAAACAGAGCAACGAAATTTACACCTTTTTTAATTGAAAAAGAAAAGGAATAACTGATTGTCGACCTGAATGAAGTTAACTGAGAACACTAGAAATGCTAATTAAGGTGTATTTGAAAAAAAAACAAACATTTCGCAAACAAATTCCATTGCAAAAATCAAATCCTTCCCTATTTGATTAATTGAAATATATAGAAGCATTTGTTAATATATTTTATTGCAAATTTAATGACAAAAAATACGAATAATTCGAAATTTTTCACGTGCAAATATTCTTTTTTTTTTTCGTTTTCCATCTTTGGAGAGTTGTAACTTTGACAATTTTATAAGCTCAAAAAGAGCTAAGAAATTACACATCTATGATAAGTTCAATATTATTTTTAAGTTTTCAACAGAACGTAATTAGCATTTCCGCGCTACAAGTCAATCTCACTCAACTAAGGATTGTTTGTCTATAAGGAAGAAAAAGAAGACGAAGTTAGGAGCAGAAAAAAAAACCAATGCAAAAGAGAAATATTCAAATTGACTGCTACCAATTCATGCATTTCAGTTCAATTTTAAATTTTAAGAATTTTAATGAGAAAAAAAAAGTACCACATATTACTAATTCTTAGTTTTTAAAGAGAAATAGAAGTACATACATTATACGATCACAGATAGTTACATCGCTCAAACAACTTATGCACATGATAATCATAAGTGATCGGCAATCAGTAATCATCTGATTGTGTTATCAACGAAAAGTTATTTACTGCAAAATGTTGCAGAAAGAATGGAAGAATACCAATTTAAAAACTAACAAGAGAGTGGAAGAAAGAGAGAGAGAGAGAGGGATGGAAAGCGATAGGGAGAGATGGTTGTGTTTTATTGTTTAATTTCATAAAATTTTCAAATATTTATACTTTTATGAAATTGCAGGAAATGGAAAAGTGTGAGGAATGGGAGGAAATTGGAAGGCATGGAAAGAAGAAATAACTGATTGCGCACCATATGACAGCGAAACTGGTCATAAAATTACTTCATTTTTTCTGCTTTTCTCATCACTTTTCTTACTAAAAATATATCATTGATAAAAGTATCATCGAAAGATAATTTCACCACTATCTGATAATGATAATGGTCACATTAGCATTGTTAAAATAGCCGTTCACTTATTTACAGACATCAACGACAATTACCATTTGCATTAGACCAATGATTTCATTAATCGTATTATGTGGTATACATTCGTTTTAATTATAAATTTTTTAATTTTTAACAATGAAATGAAAATAAATTACCAGTGCAATAAGCGTGCAATGTTGAAACGTTGAAAATTTTTTATTCTAATAGGATGGGAAAAAAATCAATTGGCGAGAGGAAATGATAATTTATTTCACAAACTGATACACAGTTCCTATCTTGAAGTGCGACGCCTCCAAACTCATTCATTCGATGCAATTAGTCTAAATTCATATTTTAATGAGTTCAACCATCTTTGAATTACCTTAGCTTATCAAATAACACTGTTATTCATATGCTAATTGAACCTTCAATTATCATCATAACTGATACGTTTATTTTAATGAACTGTGATTTACAATTTGTGAAAAGGAAATTTCTATTTCGTTATCATATTTCAGTGCGTATGCAAGGGAAGGAAAAAAAAAACGAGCAGTGCAATTGCACATTTTTAAATTGAGAAGCGAAAGGAAATGAGAAAATGGTGAAAACAAAAAGTGGAGGAAACTTCGTGCTAAATAACATCACCAAAAGTCACAGGTCAAGGTAAAAGAAAACAAAATGAAAAAATACCATGAAGAAAGGAATATGTAAAGTTGTGGACAGTAATAGGAAGTAATTTTTCGAAACTAAATAACCAAACTAACGAAAGGGTGAAAAAAAAAATCATTTAGGATCACATTTTGATCGCTGTTGAAGGAGATGGAGATGGTGAACGAAGCTGCAGACGCTGTCTAATTGAGCCTCGGCGCTTATTTGCCTCAAAAAATTGCTTTAAATCTTGAACACGACGCTGTTTCTCGGCATGCATACCGTCAATTGGATTCCAATCAAGATTGTTCGATTCCTCGTCTTCATCCTCACTGACAACAACCCAATCGGATACCGACTGATAGGCTGATGATCGCCGTCCTTTCAGTGATGTTTCCCGCACCAGTCGTTCCTTCTTGCGTGAACTTCCTAACTGACCTTTCTGCCTTTTGCGAATCTTAATTATTTAATTTAATTATAACGGTAGTGGTGCGATTTGTTGTTTGTTGTTGCAGAACTGATAAATTTGAAATAATGATTAGTTAGTGATGGAAGAGAAAATTTCCATACTATTGGGTCAGTCTGCATTTCACTTTCTATCATTTCCACAGATGGCTTCTCAACAAGTTCATCCGCGTCAGTTTGAGTAATAGCTTCTAAGACATCGTATAAATGAGTTTGAATTTCCTGTTCAATTAATCTAATATCATTCGTTTGTACATCACGTGCCTATAATTCATTATCAATTAACGGTTAAATATAAATTTAATAATATTTAGCATTAAAGTTCTATTTAAAATAAACTTAATAAGACGTAAATCGGAAATTTTCCTTTTCACAAAGCATCCATCCACACTAATGTTCTATACCTTCAATTTGTAGAAGTAAATTCTATCTTTATCATCAAATTTTCAAATAAAATCAATTCTTGAAAATATAAATAGAAATAAGTAAGGCATCAATAACTCTTCTAACACGTTTAAACGCTCAGCACTCTCAATAATGTAAGAAAAAAAATAAGAAACCGTATATTCAGGGATAACCGTAATGCATTCACTATCTTTCAATTCAACTACTTCAGTCTGCATGATACTATGAGTGATAATTGGATTACACGATTGCACCGCTTCCTCAACCAATTCATTAATTAAAGGATCAGTTACGATGGCTGTATCCACTAGTGTCACCATCAATGTTTGCTCGCCTTTGTCATCACTAAAAATACTTCCCATTTGATATTTCATCAATTATAATCTAAAATAATCAACGTGAAAGAAAAAACTTTTTATGCAATAATTTATACGTAAGTATATGCATACCTTATCACTTACTTTGTAAGCTGAACAATTACTTACAATGATAAAAGAGAAGTTTGCACAGCCATATCATAGAAAACTGTTTTTGGAAGTGGCAGATCAGTTGACGGCTGAGTTGGTGCATTGAGCTTCTCATCGTCAAGATGTTCTTGAATTGCTTCTTTCACGGTAGCCGCTAGCATTTCCTCATTGATCTCGTCAAAGAGTAGCTTCGGCATACCCGTTTCTTCGTCAATATTTGAGAAGATTGGTGGAATTTCAATTCCACAAGCTTCGGCATCTTTTTGTACTTTCGTTAACACCGATGCTTGTCTATTCTTGCTCCAAAATAGAACGTTCACAAAAATTAGAGTAACAGAATCAAGTTAAACTAAGACGATTATTTCAACTAGCTGCTAACTTTAATAATTAAATTTATTGAGTCAAAATTTTATAAAATGAAAAAAGGAATAAAAAATTTTAGTTTCTTTTATTAATGATTATTTTAGAATTTTTCACTGTCAAATTTTACTAAACGGTTTGTATTCCTCTTTTGGCTTTTTACGATAAAATACATTGTTTAATTGATAGTTGAGGAATTTTTAAATTCTATACTTTATTGCAAATAAATCATTGCGTATATCGAAAATCACCTTAGGAGTGATATCAAATATTTGGCTTTTTTGTTATTGTTCCACATTTGCACCATACCTGCAGACGCTCCAACTTTATCATTTCCTTGAAAAAAAATGCAGCAATTAAAGAGTTGAAACTAAAAATTATCGTATTAATATTTGAATATCGTGATTGTCTAATCATGCATTTAATTACCTACGTTCATAGGAGAGAAAACAATTGATTTTCACACGAAGACTTGTAAAATTAGTTTCTACTTGTAGGATCATTCATTGAATTATCAACTAATTCCCTCATTTCAGAAGCATCCTGATATTACGACTTACCTTGACTTAATTTAGACTGATATTCAAGGAATAATTTCAAAAAAACTTTAATGTAAAAATCTTCTAATGCTGTCTGGATAACATTGATGCACATACTGACCATTGCAAGACCGATTATCACAAAAACAAAACACATTGTCATCAAACTGCAAAAGGCTCCCATTGTAAATATGATAGGGGAAAAATTGAAATAAAAATTCTGTAATTTTTTAAATACTAATTTCTAATGAAGTCTGGACGACCATTGAAATCGGCGTTATTTGAGCTGAAATTAACAAAAGATTGTGCACATTCCAACAATTAGATTTGAAAAAGGCGCTCACAATAATAGTCGATATTTGAAAATGAAAACTTACTCTCGCCGTCCCACGGCAAGATCGCCTAATCCAATTGTTGACAAACTGAAATAAAATTTCGTGTGGAAAAATTTTACTTGCCAAGAAGAATTTCTGATTGTGTTGAGAAAAATAACATTTTCGTGCTATGTGATGATTAAGTGCTCAAAAGTTTTGCTAACAGTATCCGCGCACTATCCGACGCTTCAAATGCAATTGAATTACAAGTGCAGTAAATGAAAATGCCTAATGAACATGAAGTAGCAGCTTTCTGCGTAAGTCCAATTGCGCTCCCAGATTTTGAAAAGTCCAGCACAGAGGAATATCCAACTGAATGTAATTCCGATCGCTAGAAGTACGGGTATTCGAAGTGACTGATTAGGTTTGCTCAACATCATAACGTCAACATTTTCTTTCATTGAATCTATAATTGTTGAACTCAAAATTTTACTAGTTTAAAAAATGTCAAATTTTACATCATCATTTCACATAGCTTTTTCCTCACATTATATGTTGCAAAAAAAAAGAAAAATTTACTTTTGAATAATATTACATGAAATTAATTGTTTCCTTTCCTAACTCATTCCTTCTACAAAACGTACGAAGCACTTAACATATGAAGTGGAAGTAAGTAAGTGATCTACAAGCACCTACCTTCGCTGCATTCATCACCTAAATGAAATTTTAAATCCATTGAACGACCCGCACCATCTCCACCATCATGTTCAATATTGGAGGTGTTGCTATGGACAGATCGGCCACTTTCAAGTTGCACCAAATCATTGTTGCCTGTCCGTCGAATTGATATCTTGTGAATTGAGCTACCGAACATCCGACAGCGTTTCGATGTGAAATGGATCAGTTGAACAGCATCGATCATTGCTTTGTATAAGAAGTTGCCGAGATCACGTAGCGTGATAAGCATCAGTGGGATGCCAATAATTGCATAAATCACTGTCATCAGTCGACCCATTGATGTGGTACACGCGACATCACCGTAGCCTTTTTTTTTTTGAAAAAAAATCTTTCATTTGTAAATTTTTTTAGCTAAAATTAATTGAATGAAAAAATTCATTGGCTTTTTTTTAGAATTGCTAAAATTTTAATTAATACAACAAAAATGAACTGATTGATATGTTTCATCTAAATATTTCATCATTTTTAGCAAATGATTATTTATTTGTCTGTTCCATTGTTAAATTCTCATTTACAAACAGCTGAAATTATTTTTTGAAAAAATTCCTAAAACGATGAATTGATGATGATGAATGATAAAGTTGAATTTTATCAATTTCAATGCAAATTTTATTATTGCAGGCACTTACGCATTGTTAATTTTCCAAATCAAAATTGGCAAATTAATTAAATTACAAAATTTGCATCAATCATTTGTAGAAAATTAAAATTTGAAAGAATTAAGGCCTTTTTTTACAGCACTTAAATATTACGGGAAACTTTAACTACAATTGTTAAATTTTTCCTGAAACTAATTAAAAGTAATTGAGGGTTTTTGAACTATTTTAAAAGTGTTAATTAAAAGTATTTCTAATTTTATTTTAAAAATATTAGTAAAAAATGTTTACAATTATTTTCAAAGCATTAATGAGGAGTTTTATCATGAAATGTCGTACAGACGTATTTCAGAGAGATGAGGAGAGAGAGAGAGAGAGGCCGAGAGAGATGGATGAGTATTTTAAATAAATAACTGATGTGGTAATTGTTTATATGGAAGCATTTGATCCATGATTGATTGCCCTAATCACTTCATGCCGATCGCTGTAAGTACGAGAAAATTTCATCTTGCCGAAGATTTATTCATATTTACAGCGCATTAAAATGTTTGTGTGATGTTTGAAAGTTAAAATTCTCCGTTGAAACGAAAAATGATTTCCCATTTCAGTTCACTTCAACGACACTGACCAAATAGCCGAAAATTCGAAATAATTTAAACAGCAAAAAATAATTTGTGCAGTTAAAATATTTTAAATTTTTTTAATTTATCATAGCAAATGAAACATTTAGTTTTTATTGCTACCTGAAATTACAGTGTGACTCAATTTGCATTGTAAATGTTTTATTTAATTTATAAACTAATTTTGTATATTCAGTGATCGTGCGATAATTAGCTGTTCCACTTCATTTATCTATTCTTGCATTCAATATGATTTTGTCAAATTCAATTTGATTTACTGCCATACACTTCAATCCTATGAAATTATGTGTGAAATACGAACAATGCCATCTAACCTGTTGCATTAAAATTTCGTTAAACAAAAAGCAAGTCTCAATTCATCAGCATTAACTTTTTACAAATGCACCACACATTTCTCAAACAATACTGAGGAATGAACGTGTTCAAAATTTACCATTTCCTTGGATATCATTGATTAATAAAATCAGTTGTGCATCAACTTGTTCAGATAAAATTGCCGTGAATAACAATAAACTGTTGACGATTTTAGCAATTTTAATTTAAAAAAAAAAAGATTAAATAGTCTTAAATTTTGAATATTCTTATTGATCGAAACGAACACAGTTGTCTTACATAAATATGCGCAAAATATATTGCCATACAGCTCTTCTTTACCTGAATTTTTTCACTTATATGTCATTTATCAGTTAATTTATCCTTTCTTTTTCTACTTAAAAAATTATCAAATTCAAAATTTTTTAATAGCAAATGACCCATTCATCTTTTTCGGCTATTGCTCAAAAGAAAGAGAAAAGTGATTGAGAAAAGGGAAAAGGAAAACTGAATTGCTTATGCTTCTCAATGATTATTTCTATCAAATATTTGATAAATGCTATTGTAATAGAAGCGTCACATTTGTTATGCAACTTTTCAACAGGTAAATTATTTACAATTTCTGCAAATAAAGGTGTGATATTTTGGTATATATATATATATATATATATATATATATATATATATATATATATATATATATATATATATATATATATATATATATATATATATATATATATATATATATATATATATATATATATATATATATATATATATATATATATATATATATATATATATATATATATATATATATATATATGTTTCAGGAGGTGAGAACTGCTCCTGCTCGGGAACATTACGTTGTTGTTGTATGAGCTAGGAAGGATTAAAATGAAGCAATCTGAGATGTAACAGTAGAAGCAAAATTGTTGCCTTTCAACCAAAAAATTTTGTTTATTTTTATTTAATTAAAATTTAAGGATTTAATTTTTATCACTTAAGGAAGTGAAAAGCGCTGAGATATGAAGCATTTGCAAAATTGACGAACAACTACTTCTTCATCTAATTATTGCTTATCGCTATTAATTTTTTTAATTCAAAATTTCAATTTCAATACGAACATATCATTCCTTTTCTGATATGAAATGGAATGCATATAGCAGTGGTAGAAAAGATTTAATTCAATTGAAAAAATGAATTCACCGGAAATATTCAATAAGAGATGATCACCCATTTCCATTTTCCCTACAAAAACATTTCACACTTTTTACTTTTTATAACAATATAACATTGCCAAAATGAATGCACAATAAATCTATTAAATATAGTATTATTGAATTATCTTTATGCTTTTTTTAATAATATACGGCGTTTTCCTTCTCATTTTTTATAAAAAAAAGATTGATCAACTCATGAGAAATTACATCTTTTAAAAATTATTTATAAATTTATGTAGACAAGCTTTTTTGCTCCTATACAGTTGTTTTGAATCCGTTATTTTCCTTTTTTTTTTTTAGAAAAAAGCATCATTATTATTACTATTTGTTGTCTTGTTTCGCCACTTCTCTTGTGCTTCATTTCTCTCTCTCTTTCTCTCTTTCCCTCTTTCCCTCTTGAAACGTTTCGAAAGTACACGAATTACGCGTGAAAAAGACAAACGAAAAAAGATTAAAAGTGACAATTGCAAAAAATTTACGCAAATTTTACAGGAAATTTCTTTCGAATAATAAAACTAACAAATATTTGTTACTTATGAAAATTTTTTTACATTCCTTCCTCTCACTCTCTCTCTCTCTCTCTCTCTCTTTCTCTCTTTTGCATTACTAAATTAATTGCTATCAAAAACTACTGAATGAAATATTCCTTCTATCGCTTTTCTCAACTATTACTAATGTTCTAATACAGCATTACGTGGTGTTGTATTTAATTAATGCTAATTACATAAAATTAAATGATTACGCAGTAACGATATACATATATTTTAAAAAAAAAACAAAAATTCATGTCTGCGAACGTATTAGAGTGTTCTGAAGTAAAATTTTGGGTGGGAAAAAAATTGTTAACGATAATTATAATTATTCTAAATATCAGTTATTCATAATTACATTCGCATGATTGTTTTCCACTTAAAAAAACATCCTAATTTATGAAAATTTATTTTGAGGTTAATAAGAATGACATTGAATAAACGAAAAAAAAGCTACATAAAATCTTGTTCAACTTAGTATTTTTGTTAAATACTAGCTTAACCGATTATGTTTCAGTTCTCAATTCAATTTTTTTTAATTTCAATTTTTAAAGTTTCTCCCATTTCACGCTTCATTTAACTTTTTTTTTCTCATAGATCAAGGTTTAATCACTTGTCTTTTTGCCACTTGAAATTGTTCAATTTCGCAGGAAGCAAAAAAAATTAAAGAAAATGAAAATTAAAATGAAAATTTTCAATTTTCCACACTTAATTTCACTCAGTGAACAAAAGCGATGCCTTTTTTTTTCTTTCACTTTGGGAATAATTTTTCTGCTAAATTGAACAGATTAATTAACTTTTCAGAATTTGACGAGCATATGCTTTCTCTTCCTCTCTCTTTTTTTCAAATGGAGAGAGGACGACTGAGAAAGCGAAAGAGAAAGGGAGAGAGAGAGAGAGAGAGAGAGAGAGCTGAAAGTTGTGGTAGAGGATGAAAGAGAAAAGAAGAAGAGAATTTGTGTTGTTGTACTACAATGTGTTGATATTTGCAATTGCTCCATTCAGTGATTTTCAATAGCCACTAAAGTCAATCGTAAATCATTTCCACCGTATTTCAACGCATTATCCTGCCATCTCACACTTAACAATTTTATTTCATTAGTATTTTTTCGTTCAGTGAAAGTAAGTAGCACATAGATGGCATGAAATTCAGCTTCTCATAAATTAGCTTAGCTAAAGGAAAAAAAAACGATGCGATAATTTGAAATAAAATGATGTCCATTTTAAGGTTCACTTCCGTTTAATTTTATTATCAAATATTTTCGTCTGCATGTGTATGTGTGTGTGTGTGTGTGTGTGTGTGTGTGTGTGTGTGTGTGTTTAGTTTCAGTGATGGGCAATGCTAAAGTAAAAAATATGCATATATTAGACTATTAATATTACTTGTTAAATGCAATTGTTAATAAACTAAAATAAAATCTCAGAAAATTTTTAATTAAATTAATTTAGAAAAAAAATTTCAATCTCATAAAAAAAAAGAAGATATATTTTGGAAGATATATATAATATATCATCAATGATGATTCCTGCGATAATTCCTGTTTTTTTTTTGTTCTTTTTTTTGCCGCCTTCGCCTATATTTCATCAAATGAAACAATATGAACTTAGTCTTTAACAAGCTCAGAAAAGTATATTGCTTCCGCTCCTAAAGAAGAAAAAAAAAGTAGCTAATTGTTTAAAATTTTAAACTCCGCCGCTTAACATCGAAGCGAACAATTATTGCAAATTTCCATCAAATTGCTACAATAAAATTTATTTGTGAGATTGACTTAAATTAAAATTCCTTTGTATTTTCTTGCCTTTTCTACAACTGATTTCAGCAACAATGAACGTTAGCTGTATCTATGAAGTTTACAAAAATTGCATTGTGCAATAAATCACTCACTTTTCAAGTGATAAATTGAAAGCAAATAAATGAAATGTTTCGTGCAACAGCTGGCTGTAACGAATCATTGAGGCATGCAAATAATAATTGAAGAATTTAAATTAATGAATTAATGATTGATGAGGAAAAAAAAGCAAAAAGAAATGAAATTGAAGGATCAATGCTCACTAAAATCATTCTTTCGTCAATCCCATCTCTCTGCCATTCACTCGAGCGTATATGAGGAAGATTTCAACAAAATGCTGAGTGTGATAATTGATTCGCTGTGGATTAAATCATAAATCATGCAAATTCTCTCCATCACAAATCGCACATCTCTCATCACAAATTTAAATTGCATCATTTTTTTCTTGTTAGAAATTAAATTATTTTGTAACTTTCACGAAATTAACATAATGTTTTGTCGAAGATTGACTTAATTTTTCGATTATAAACTTAATGCATTCCGTTCTTCCTTATGAAATTTTTATAAGAAGTATTTTTTATAAATATTAGATGGAGAGAAATTGAAAAATATTATTTTTAAATTTCGTGCAATCAATCATTCTCTTCATTCAATGGAATTTCAATTAGCATAGGAAAGGGAGGTAAACGTATTACTCCCCCTAATCTTTGCACTTAAATTTTAATCCAATTTTTCCACTCTCTTTTTTCTAACTGTTTTAATTTGCACATTTTATGAAAAATTAAAATTTCTTCGTTGATTGATTGCCATCTCATCCTTATACATAATGTTAAATAAGATCGATGATATTCGTTGAAATTTTTATGATTATTTTTTAGCCTTTCGTTGAATTTTGAAAAATGAATGTCGAAAATTAGTAACGAAATTCAATTAATCAATAATTTTAAAAATCCTGTTATTTCACATCAATAGTTCCAACTTACACTTATCGATTATTTCAATTTCTCGAAAAATACTGCACAAAATTCAAATGTAACAAACGTGTAATAATGAAGAGCTAACCGATGCGCCTAGACGGATTTTTGCTTAATTAAATTCGTGTTAAAAGAAAAAACAAACCGATTGTTGTGAGAACGGTGCCAGAGTAGTACAAAGCAGTAGTAAGTGACCACTCTGATCGATTACTAAATGAAACACCAATTTGCTGATGTAAATAGTCAATGGCATCCTTCAACAAAGCATTTCTTTGTTGCGATGCTTCGGCATCATATACTTTATCAAGTTGTTTGACAAACAATTCTCTTTCATGCATGTAAAATTTATATTCATGCAATTTTCGAGCCTGATCTGAGTCACCCTCAAGCCAGAGGAATAATAGCGCACCGAGGAACATATAAATCATCATGAATGCTAATGAGAATAAGTAATTGAGATGCAGAAATTTGCACGACCGTTTGATCCGTTTTAACCACGTGTCGGACACGTGTCGGGTTGCTGTGTTATTAGCGTTATTCTTTGCTGCTTCATTATCAAGCGTGACGGATGTTTCTCTGATCATTGATATCCATGGTGCATTTAAGCCTTGTTGCTTACCATCACTATCATCGCAGCCCCGACGAGATGAAACAGAAGATGATCTGAGAACCTGCTCTGAATGTGACGAAGTAACTGTCGTGCGACCACCATCCACATTCGAATTAATGCAGGCAAATGATGACGATGCTAAGTTACAGTTTCCGGTTAGCAGGACCGACATAGTGTACCGCGCATGATATGCTTACAATCAGTGGGAAGATCCTGCTATTAACCGATAAAAGGAGTCGGAAAATTGACAAGTAGAAAGAGAATCCGAATTGAGAGGTAATTCAATATGATGATGAGGTAATTCAAGTAGCTCCTAATAATACAGATCAGACAATACGATGGATGATGGGTGGCAATTGCGTTGGTCGGAAGGAAGAAACAAAAAAAGCAAACAGGAAGATAACGTGAACTGAAGAGCAAGTGGTGGATGTGAGAGCATCGGCAAGAACACACAAACCTCTGTTGATATTACCAAAGCTCCTGATCAGACTCAGAAGCATATCCTTGTTGTGCAGTGAGAAAGCATTTGTTTGCACCTTTATTCTTCAAAAATCTTACAAGTAGAAGAGTTAGTGATATGATAAGGTCATCGTATAAATTTCTTTCTCATAAAAGTATTAAATCTTGAAATAACGACCGGTAATATGCAAAATGCACAATAATCACCGATTTATCGTCTCATTTTAATCGGTTCTCGATGTAATCAGATGAAGGCCAGTCGTGCGTTCGTCCTGAAATATGCTCCACTTGTCATCTGATGCAAGTATCTAATTTACAATCTGCTTTTATAACAAAGTCTTATCTTTCCCGAAATTACAATGAAATCAAATGAAATCAAAATTAATATAACGAAAAAAAACTCAGCTGACCACAGAAATTTAACGAATGAAAATTAGATAATACAGAGGTAAAGATCAAACAGAATATTTTCCAGGATAGGCTAATCACGAAATTATCATTAATTAACAATGCTTCTTAGCGTGGTTCTCAGTATACTCACAACAGTATATAAAACAATAAGAGTGGGAGTTCTCAATCATTGTAAATAGGCTACGTTAAAACATTAAAAAATTCCGGGACATACAGAAGGTTAATTAGCCATAAGATATAAACTAAGCGAAAAAGTCTCAAACAGTTAACACTAAGCAAATGACTGAAAATGACCCTGAACCCTGAAAAATCCTAAAAAAACTGAAAAGTAAATTTTTTTCAGCAATGCTTATCCGAGAAAGTAAAACCGAAAATTCCTTGTAACTGCAATCCAAAGGGTGTCCTAACTACTCCTAATTCCACCTATTTCGCATTTTCTTCGTATTTTTCCTTCACAATTAGTATTAAAGGACAATTTCGATCTGTCTTAACCGTCCAGGAAATAGTACTTAACAAATGCTGAATAAAGGATAACCGCACTACCACATATTTGCTCACTTCTGGAACAAGTATTTCCACCAACTGCAGTGACTTACAGAAACCAGATTTAAAATTAATTTTTGTATATATAATAACGAACGGTATTCATTTCATCAACAAGAGGGGACTGGAAGAAATTTTGAGATATAAATAAAAGGAAAAAACCAACTTTTCTACGACAATAAGTAACTTATATGCCTATATCACCATTACGATAAACTGTCCATTCAATCATAAAGATTTTTCCTTCACAATAACACCAAAAATTTGAGACAAAAAGATGAAATAAAATTAAATGAAATTCCAAAATTATACAAGCAACTAGATTGCAAGATTACTAAATTGTCTTCTGTTCCCGGAATTTTTTTCACCTGGTACACTACCTACCACAATAAGTGTGGCAATAGTAAACTTCCTTCACACAATATGTTTTGTTTCCTAGTCCTTCAGTAAAAGTTGACGAGGCCGCAAAACAATGACAGCTAAGTTAGCAGTTTAAAAAAGTTGACAGGAAACAAGCTGACCGGTTTCTAAAAATCGGCAGCTAATCTAGCATAAAATTTATAGTCAAGGCTAAGACAAATGCAAATATACTAAATCATGAAAATGATAAAATGAGCATAATTTTATCTTTTCAAGATTTTGGAGATTTCGGAATCTTACGTTATACGTAAGATTTATGCCGAACAAAATAAAATATTTTTCCTCGGTGAATCTGCTCAAGCAATGATAATTATCAAAACGGAAACAATTCCAAAATAACCGACAGAGCTGACATCAAAGATAAAACAAGAAACAAAATATAGGTGCCTAGCAACGGATGAATGGATATTTTACCCAACCCAAATGCGTATTTGCAAGCAGCACTGGGAATTCCTAGAAGTTTTTATACCACTTTGTTAAGATGGACATAAACCACACTTACCAACAACGGTATAAGCAAGTGGTTTGTTCCGAAAAATACGTGATGCTACTTCCTTCACTGTTTTTGCCGTCACTGCCTAAAGCTTGAAAATCTTTAAAACCTAAATTATATGAAAAAAACAAATTTTGAATCTAATGGGATGCGTAAATACTGTGGAAATAAAAAAAATGCAAAAATTACAGTTACTGAAAGAAAGTTGAGTTTGTAACTATGAATTGACTAAATTGACATGTTTTTATTTATACATGTTCATAAAACCACGAAATATCGAAAACTGCTTACATTGATTCGTACTTCCAATTCGTGCATAGGTATTCGTCTTCCATAACACAACAACTGCCTGTAAAGAATATATTACTTGAGTATTGATGAGTCAAAAGTTTTTGATCTAAATCCAGAACATTTAATATTCCACTTGTCTGCCCTATTGAGACATAAGATCACGAGAGCAATCACTATCATCCTAATAATAACTGCCATCGATATCACAATCATTAACAACAACACTATAGATAATTTGTGCAACGAATTCTAGACTAGCAAGATACCAACAAAGTCATTTCTTGACAAACTACTAAAAAATGCTATAAAATTTGGAAATCAAACTCGAGAAAATAAGCTGAAAAAATGCTTTAATTGAACACAAAAACACAAATAGTTGAGAAAAATTTTGATGAAATTAAGTGTCAAAATCCGTCACTCTCATTTCTCTTTTTCTAAATAAATGTCTGTTCGAAATAATCTGCTAGAAACACAATAAACGAACAAAATTTCTATCATATCAATCAACGTCTACCACTATCCATTCAAACCTCTTTTCTTGAAACGTTTGCTCAAACTATCTTATCTTACTTTACCAATACCACATACAAGTATAATGCGCTCCCAGTATCGTGAGAACCATCTCGGTAAGACTACCCAGCATATCTCTAGGATTCCAATCCTACAACTGCATAACTACACCTTGTACTTTAATAAAGAAAAAAGTGAATACCTCCCAATATCCTCACAAATTGGTGTCGATCCGTCGAGCATAAGGGACATATTTGTCAGTAATGACCGTTTTCCTCTTTCTACCTCTTCCTCAGTTATATTATCGCATAAGTCAATCCTAAAAGCAAAATAAACAAGCTTTAGGACCGAACTCAACAATAAAGTTCGAGAAACTGATTGATCACACAGCAAATTCTGCCTTAATCTCTGTTTTCTGATGTTTTTAATCAAGACAAAGATTTACGGTGATAAGAATAGTACCATTGCTGCGTAATACTGTCCACAACAGCGCGAGCTCCACTTTCTTCACATACGAAATAAACGCCGACTAGACCGGTATCTTTATAACAAGTATTAAAAGCTTGAAATGATTGAACTCGAGCATTTAAACCTAAACTTTGGGCCAAACGTGATGGCGCGTTTATTCCAACTGCATTTGTTCGATCCCATTGTCCAATCAACTAAAAAACTGCCGAGATTTAGCAGCTTAGAATTTCATTCAAACAAGCTTTATATCCAATTCCAGAAGAATGGCTTACTGTATTCGCGACCATTAAAGGAATATTATGAGGATGGGTCCATGAAGCTCCTTCAACGGCTAGTGCACCAAATACCATTGACATTCTTTCATCTCGGATGTCCTGCTAAAATTGCATCAGCCAATAACAAGTCCATGCCAAAAGCACATTTGAATCATAAGACTCCATTGGAGTAAACTTTATTAGAATGCTTAGTTTGATTGAAGAGGATATGATTGTCAAAACTATTTTTTTACTGTTGATTTTTGGAGTGTAACTTTTAGATCTTTATGTTTGAAATGGATAGATAATACAAATGTTAATTGCTTCCAAGCATAGTCAACCTACACGTTTAAAAATTTGTAAAAAATTTTTTTAATCCATTATTCACTGGATTATCGCTCAATATGCTTATATACATAAAGCCAGTAATAGCGACATTCTATAACAAAAGGAAGAATTTTATTTCTTTTCTAAGTATTCAAAATTCAATGACTTTAATTATAGACTTTGCTTTTCATTACTAACTTCTTCGTTCTAGTGAATTAAATTCTTTGAAACAAAGTAATGATCACAACCAAAAGAGAACAAAATATCCCACATAGCTTGTCGTAAATTTTCCAGATTCAGCTACGAAATTTTCGTCAACTCCACCCAAATCGCCGAAATATTGTTTGCCTAAGTCAACCAATTTCTGATGATCAACACCTCCTGCAGCTGCTAGCACCATATGAGGTCCTCGGTAATGCTCATTTATGTACTTCACCAAATCTTCACGTTGCAATGACATGAAATTGTAACATAATGAACTTGACTTCCATGGCTGCACACAAGCAGTTCAAAAATTCAGTTGGAAAATTCATCGATTACATAAATAAAATGAGGAAATTTTATGACTGTATTTTTGAAACTTTTCAGTATCCGACCTTTTTTAACGTCAAAATTGCATAACAGACAGATATGTTTTACTTGATATTTTCAACGGGCCCAAGTATTGTTCTTGCAAGTGAAGTGCCCTTGAATGCACCAGCATGAAGATGGTCGAACACAACCTCCTGCAAATTCTGCTCAACTTCTTGCATTTCGCGCAGTATTACACCGCGCTCACGTTCGATTTCGACACTCCTCAACTGACTGTTACGTAATATGTCGGCAAGAATTTCCACAGCTGTAAAGTTTGCACTCATTTTTTTTTAAAATGTAGAAATGATTTATTGGTGTTGCTGACTGGTTGAATGTGTACCATAGAAAACGAAAAAAACCTCAAACAATACCGTCCTTTAGAGAATAATATAACTATAATATCCATTACGGAACAGCAATGAAATGAACCGAAATATTCACATCGTGATCTAAGTAACAACTGTTACGGGTTAGAAAGAAATTCATGTACCGCGATCTAGATCCTGTGAGAAGCATTTTGCATAATACACTGTTTGCTCTCGTGAAGTATATGCATTCAAATGCGCACCCATATTTTCCACTTCTAGTTCCAAGGCTGACTGTGAACGTTTCATTGTGCCCTTCAATGAATATTATTACAATGAACAAAATATGAAACTCCGCTAAAACAGCACAACCATGAAATAATCAAAAAGTTCAAGGATATGAGAGAAGCATAACCTTAAAAGCCATATGTTCCAGAAAATGGGCAACACCGTTATTCCTGTCATTTTCGAATCGACTACCGGCATCAATCCACACACCTACCTTAAAAAAACTGTTGCTCTTGATAACATGAAAGGGATCATGTAACAACAGCAGTATTACTCCCTTTCTTTTTCTGAACATCAATTTTAAGCTATGTTTGAAATAAAACTTTCGTCAGACCATCAAAAACACACAAACCGTAGTGGTGAGAAGCTGTGAGTTTTCAGAAGCAATCCGGAAACCATTACTTAATGAAGTTATACGTGTTTCCGGTATATTCAAATAAACTGGAGATGCAGTTGCAGAAGAGCTATATAAACGAGACTGAAAAAATAATTCTGAATTAGTGGAATCATGAGATACGAAATAACCTAGCTTAGAAATTTACCAAATTGCACCAGAAATAAGTGACAGTGACAAGACACTTACGAATGGTCGTTGCTGTAGGCAGGTAACAAAAGGATCCGGCAAGTGGGAAAAACTGCTACACCGCAATACACCGTTCAGTGCACTTATAAATGGGCGCATTACACTAAGCAGATCCGTCTTCCCGCAACTTCTATACGTGTTGCGGAGAGCTATAACTCGATCCGTTCAAAAGAACTAGCACAAAACCGAAATGCTTCCTGATATTGCATCAAACGTGAGAAACTGAAAATAACGCAGCTCCAGCGCTACAAACGTGTCCCACGTCGGTAATAATGGGTTTGCATTACTTTCGTAATAGTAGAGCCGCAATTTGACGAGGGCAAAATCTCTAATCTTGTGAAAGTATTCATTGCTATTTTGAGTTCGAACATTTCCGTTGCTCAATATACCTTTCGAGCATGGTGGTGAGAAGATGCTCTGCTATATTGAAGGATATAGAGGAAATGTATGAAGTTGGAGAAAAAGATGTTTATTTGGTACCACTTTGAGGCGCTTTTTTACTGTTGAAATGCCACGCGGAAATCAGCGCCTCGGTGGTTTAATGTTCAGAAATTTCTGAACTTGTTCACAGTGATGAATATAATTCACGAAGAAAACACTCGTGCATGATACACATATCGTGGGTTAAAGCAGACATTGCACGGCCTTCGAAGATTGCTGCCTTTCCGGTCGAGAAAGGGCAATAATTAAAAAAAAAAAAAGTCATCGAGCATACGCCAAAACATCGGAAATTAATTATTATAAAGTGTGTGGAGAAGTTAATGTCATTATATATATACTTGACCAAACACATTCACATGGAAGTGGCACAGGATCTCTGTATTTGGGGCTTCTATTATTGTTGAAAAAACAATATGCAAACAGGCGGAAATTTCAGTACTGGTTTCTCGGACGGTACGCACATTTTACGTTACGTAATATCAGTTTGCAATTTTATGATAAAACAAAAGATTCGAGTTCGATTTGACTCAATCTATAGATAAACCATGAGCAGGCCATTAAATTAACGGTTCCAGGAGTTGGATATTACGATGGAACGGTAAATCGATGAAAATACGGATGTGAACAATGAAGCGCAGTTTCACACGTGTGAACGCACACTGGAAAGCAGCAAGCAAAGTGATGATATTATTTATTTAAGTTTCAACATTTTTTTTTCATCTTATATGCGACAAATATACTGCAAATGATGAAGTAAAATTGTGCTACGATGCAAATCTCATCCACCTAAAGAAACCGGAGCAGTGTGTGGCAGTAATTAATATCCCGGTAAATTGGAACAATGAAGACCGGTGATTTAACATTCATGATCAGTGCGAAATGTGTCAATCGCGGAACACTTCATCCGAACTACGTACGCGCTAAAGTTTCTACGACACAACATTTGGTTTCCATTGATGTCAGTGATGCGAAAGCGCACTGACATCCGGCAAAGAATGATGGTGCGCGGTACTAATTATCAAAGGAACCAAATGCTGGGCGCTTCCCTTTCAGTAATAGAGCTTGAAATGAGTTCGCAGTTCAGTGTTATTGAAATTCCCTCATTAGGTTTGTTGTGTTCGTCCCGAATATTATTCATAAAAACAGTAATTTATGTAGATTTTATGAACAAATAACAGTAATTTATGTAGATTTTATGAACAAATAACAGTAATTTATGTAGATTTTATGAACAAATAACAGTAATTTATGTAGATTTTATGAACAAATAACAGTAATTTATGTAAATTTTATGAACAAATAACAGTAATTTATGTAAATTTTGTGACTAATTTGCATAACTCATACCATATGGTTTAAAAGCAGAGAAATCCGTTTGTCGGTCATTTCGTAGGTGCTTGTTGCGCGCGCGCGCAACTTGGTGTAATTTCATTTGCATTTCACGTGGTGGTATATCATGGGGAGTATCATTCATATGCAACTTGGGAGATGTGGCAATAATGTTGGAACGAAGGTCTGATTAGCTGAAATAGTTTCTGCTAGGAAGCTTGGAAGTTTTCTGCTAAGCATAAATTTAATATTTACAGTTCTTTGAAACTATTTGCAAGGAGCACAACATTGAACCAAGTGGCACATGCAGTGATGCTTCGGATTTACAACTGGAACATATCGGTGTATATTTTTACGAAGCAGAAGGTTTGTATTGTGTAATTTTCTAATTTTAAATCTGAATGTGGATCGATTTTTGATAAAGGATACATCAATTTACTTCATCTACTGTTAGGTAAAAATTGGAAATTGAAATTTCAGAACGGAAATACTTTCCTCGTGCGGTAGTTGTTGATTTTGAGTCAGAAATACCGAGATCGGTGCTTCAATCGACTCATCCAGCACTATTTCGAGAGGACAATTTTGTACTCGGTAGAGCGAGTGCTGGCAACAACTGGGCTAGGGGATTTTATGGTGGAGGGGAGATGTATGTTGATGAGGTGTTGGACGTTGTTCGGAAAGAAGCAGAAATTTGTGATCGCCTTCAGGTTTGCAAATAAATTTCCTTCTTTACCACTTATTTTCATCGAAATTTGATTGAAGAAGGAAGAGCAGCAGTAAGTGAAATAATCCTTATCCTTCTTCTATCACATTACTTTGGCAAAGAAGCACATGTCAAAAAAGATTTGGAAATTAGTAAACATATTGTGTACCTAGTTATTACAATTAGTTGTATGCATGAAGTGTCATAGTGAAGAGAAAAAAAAAAGATATTTTTTTAGGGATTTGATATAAGTCATGCACTTGGTGGTGGCGTTGGATCAGGATTCGGTTCACTGATTGTTGAAAAAATAAAGGAGCAGTACCCAAACCGCTGCTTGTCAACATATTCAGTATTTCCCGCTCATAATGTACGTTATTCGACCATTTCGCATTTTATGATAAAACGGATGAATTGAAATTAATTTGCTGATAAATTCACAGCGTGGTGTAGTAAATTAATGGTTACAGGAGTTGGGCAATGTAGCACAGTGGTATAACACCACATTGTCCATCCCAAAATTAGCTGAAAATGTGGACGTTACATATTGTGTTGACAATGCGGCGTTACATCGTATTTGTAAGGAAACGATGAAAATAGCTGTTCCAGCAGAAGAAAATTTGAATGATTTAAGTTGGTTTAAGCTTTTTTTTTCCACCTTACATCTGACAGGTGAAGAGGGAAAGTACGCATGAATGAAGGGAGAATCGCACTGTTGCACTGTTACATGGATAATTGTAACAAAAGAATAACAATATAGCTGCTAATGACTACTAATGTCTGTGATTTAAGCATCAATGACCATGGCAGAAATCACAAGTATTTTGCGCTTTCCCGGACAAATGAATTCCGACCTGGCTAAATTTATCGGCATCATGGTACCCTTCCCAAAGCTACACTTTTTGGCCTCCAGTTTTGCTTCGCTTCCCATTTGCAATACAATTATACCTGCGGCCAAAGTCAAGCGTTTGATCGAACAGGTTGCCTTTAGAAGTCTGTAATTTTTATGACAGTTTTTTTTTTTTAACACAATTCAAGTGTTTAATATTATAGATGTTTCATCCGCATGACATGATAAGCGGTTGTAATCCAGTATACGGTCGTTACTTTAGTGTCATCTCAATGTTCCGCGGAAATGTTTCGATGGAGGTGAGTAAATGTGTATAAGCATATAATATCTTTTAAACGGCCATTATCGAAACATTACTGAATTTTGTTTTCTAGGAGCTTAAAAACCAAATTACTGGTGTTCGTAGCTCACTAATCCCTGGATTACAACCACATGACATCAAGATGAACATCACTAAATTGGCCGCATCTGGTACTTCAGTGAGTGGTGCTCTTGTTGGCAACACCACAGCCATTAAAGAAGTGTTTGCCAAAGTTGGGAAACAATTCGAAAGTAAAATTATAAATTTTCTTCACTTAATTGATGAATTTATCAAGATATTGTGGAAAAAAAATGGCACAATTTTGTAATTAATTGTAGCAATGTTTCGCCGTAAGGCCTTTTTGCACTGGTACATACAGGAGGGAATGGACGAAGCGGACTTTATAGAGGCAGAAAATTATATGAACAATATGATCGCCGAATATGGTAACTATGAATAGGAAAATCAGAAATGCAAATGAATCATTGATAAAGCACCAAGTTTCATGTGTTGTCTTTTTTTTGTATTTACGCCAGATTAATTGGTAAATAAATGATCTGTAATTTTGTCCAAAAAAAAAAGAGTGTCTGTGGTAGAACTTTTTGCAAAAGGACAGACCCATGCCCTTCGTTCTTCTTCTATTGTGCGGTTTTTATTTATAATGGGATTTTCATGTTTTTCATAATGCGATTTTTATTTAACGAAGCGTTCTTATGCGGTCTTTTCTTATTGATGTAAGAATATTTATTGGTTTAAATTATCAGATGAGCTTTTAAATTTATTTCCTGGGGACGAATTTATTTGCGGGATTGATTGCATCCTGTGTTGCTGTGATTTTCTTTTCCGAAATGGCGTGAATTATGTGATAATAAATTGATTTTCAAGAATTAGTCGAAGTTGAATACCCCATTGCATATTTCTAATCTCATAAAGTCTGCTTATATTCAATAAATCTTCAATGGTTCAATGGAGAAGAAAAGAGGAAAAAATGTTCATGAAGTCTGATGTGTAGTAAAATTCAATATATTTCAGTTAGAAATGTTCATAAATAATATTTGCGTGAAAAATGATTTCATTAGTTTGATGGTATTAGTAGCGGCGGATAATTTTGAGTGATTCAAAAAAATTGCATTTAGTTGCGGATTTCTATAGCTACTTGCGGTGTGTTTAATTAATGAATTATGCAATTATCAGTTGATGGTGTTGAGCGAGTTAAAGAAGTTATGTTATGCTTAGCTTTTTCTTCACAGAATGTTTTTTCAGTCTTGCATATCTAGCGTAAGGTTTTTACAAGTATACGGTAACTGTTCAATACATCCGGAAATGGATGCACAATTAAAAGATTAGATGAAAATGAGCGTTTGTGTATGTGTATACTTGGGCCTATGTCTACGTATATATATAAGTGTATTTGTGTTTATGCGGTGTACGTAGAAATTAGTATTTGTGGGTGAAAAAAGTTTGATTTTCATATTTTTCTTCCTAGCAAGGATTGCTAGCTCTTTCTTTTTCGATGCCTGTTTTCATGGCAATCACATCGTCGTGACATTTGTCATCCCTTCTAGCTTTAAACATTATTCGTTTGGGACCGACTCATTTGTACTCATATCGATAAGTCATTGTCCATTTTCTTCGAATGTTTTACCTGGATGAGGGCACTAAAATCGAATTGTATCAAAATTTTTCCAAACAATGATAGCCATATCTCAGTTTTTTTTGCTAGATGGAAAATGTTTTTGTGGTGTGAAGATTACTTTTGAGAGGGTGAACCAGGAATTGGGTTTTAAAAATAATTCAAAGAGTTACTAGTATTTTTTCTGACTTCTTAGGTGGGCGCAGATTATGGGGGAAAGCATACATATTCAAGTTGGTCAATGTGGCAATCAAATTGGAACTAAGGTTTGATTTATTAAAATAATTGTTGAATGAGATATTAGATCAGGAATAATTTTTTTAATTTACAGCTCTGGGAAGTAATTTTGGTTGAGCATGGTATCGAACCTGGTGGCACTTATAAGGGTGACTCATCTTTGGAATTCAGCAGCTCTCTTTGCAAAGGATCAATTAAAATAATCGGAATTTAGCGTTAGTTTTTTTTTCCAGCTCATTTCCATTGTTTATTGTGCCACGTCGTTACAGTCTACTAACAGCAAAATTACATCATAAAAATTTTTAAATTTTATTCGCAGGGAAAAATATGTCCCTCGTGCGGTATTAGTCGATCTGGAACCAGGAACTATGGACTCTATACGTTTCTCAAACTTTGGAAAGCTTCCGGCCAGATAATTTCGTGTTTGGTCAAAGCGGTGATGGAAATAATTGGGCTAAAGGTCGTTACACTGAAGGAGCGAACTTGTTGATGAGGTGTTAGACGTTCTTGGAAAAGAAGCCGAAAGCTCTGAGTTTTTGCAGGTATTGGAATAATCAGTGTTAATTTTGCCAAAATATAGAAATCAGGAAAGAAATTCTATCATCGCTTCTATAAATCAACGTAAAAGAAAAAACTTTTGTAGGGTTTTCAACTAACTCATTCCTTAGGAGGTGATACGGGTTCCGGAATGGAAACACTTCTTATCGCTAAAATGCGTGAAGAATACCCAGACCGTATCATGTCGTCATTTTCCATATTCCCATCTCCCAAAGTAAGTCTTTGAGTCATCGATTTACTTTATATTTCTTTTGTTTAGTTCTCCACCAACTTCGGTAACTATAAGATATGTTGTGCAGATTACTCCCAAATCTTCCATGATGGGTTGAATGGCAGGTATCAGATTATCGAACCATACAACGCAACTATGTCCGTACATCAACTCGTAGAAAATATAGAGAAGCGCTCTATGATATTTGTCTACGCACATTGAAACTTACTGGACCTACCTACGGTTATCTTAATCATTTAGGTGGGTTTTTTCATTCCTGTACGCAATGAATAAAGTAGTATGCAGAAGAGAAAAAGGACTGGAAAACAATTTAAACAGAATATGACCAGAATGAGATAATGAGGTATTGAAATGGAAAAGGAAAGATCAAAATTGTTAGATAGCTTGGTCTTACAAATCAAGGTGCTTCAATTCACTCTTTCTAGCTTGAAACGTGAAGTGATGCGGATTCAGACGAAGCGATTGATGAACTGAGACAAAGAGATGATGATGAGAAACATCCCAATCAAGAATGCATATTCATTCCGGATATCATTGTCCCAAAACATTTTTTTATTAAAAAAATTTCTCTCTTGTAATTTTAATTAATTTCAATTAAAAACATAAGTACACTTATCATGATCTCTGACCAGCAGCTTGCATAGTAAGATTAAATGAATAATGATGAGCTTGTTTTGACTTTTAAGCATGTTCCGTTAACATTCTCAATATTTTGTTTACTCAAATGGAAAAGCACAATCTGGAATATATTCTAATACTATCTCCATTCTCCCATATCAAATAATAGAACTTAGTAATTAAGACAGAAAATGCAGTTCAACAGAATGTAACCGTTGACCGATGCCCCACATTACTTAATACTAATTTTTTATTGGGATAAAAACAGGAGTCATCCGGTTTTCCTTTTTATCATCGTTTAGTCGATTGCCCGCCGTTGTCTATCAAGTGATTTTTTGATTAATAAAAGTGAATAAAACAGATATTAAGCAATAAAATGTTAAGAAAATGTAAAATTAAGCAAAAGGAAATGCATCGATATGTAGGATGAGAAGCCATCAATGCTCCACGCAGCTTTATGGTGACCAGACCATGCTTATCCTCACTTCGGTTAACTGCACAATCAATCCTTGATTCATTATGTCTTCAAAATTCTTTTATTTCATAATACTAAGAGCTGCACCTTTCGTGCTTGCATTCGTATCCTTCGCGTGATTCCATGCGGCAGTAGTGCAGGTGGACGAAACCACCTCAGTGATTGCAATGGATTGCGTTTGCTTTTTCCACATTAAATTCAAATGTGCTCGGTAAATTATAACCATTTCTATTATGAAAAAAATTTCGTGTGATAAGCCTGAGCGTATACATTAATGAATTGGATTAAAAAAAACCATAACTGATGAATTTGAACTGCAAATTACAATTATTTTTCATCCCGTTCTAAATAAGTAGGAAGCAAAATTTCTTGAAATTTGTTACAACCCCAACAATGTTAGCTTTTTTTCCGGACAAAGCTACAGATAATTCAGTAATTATTCTAGCGTAAATCGAAAAGAAAAAATGTTCCCTTCCAGCGATATCATACATCAGTAATTATTCTTGACCAACGTTATTATATCCGACCACTAATCATTTAATTTGCATTTCTATCATAGAGCATCCTATTCACGGTTATTATATTCCATAATCATGCTTTTCATATAATTTTTCGCTTCTACAAAATCCGCTTCGTCCATTCCCTCGCGTGTGTACCAGTGCAAAAAGGCCTTGTGGCGAAACATTGCTGCAAACAACGCAGAACTTTCTCGTAAAACTTCATGAAAAATTCATCAATTAAGTGGAGCAAATTTATAAATTCACACCTCTAAATTGTTTTCCAATTCTGGCAAGCACTTCTCTGATGGCAGTCGTATTGCCCAATAGAGCACCACTCATTGCAGTACCGTGAGCAGGCAATTCACAGCTGTTTAACTTGATGTCACGCGACAGTAATCCAGGTATTAGTATGTTTCGAATACCCATAATTCGATTTTTCAGCTCCTAGAAAGCAGGATTCACAGATGTATTGATGATTTAAAAGATATCACATGCTTATATAAATTTACTCACATCTACCGATATGTTTCCTCGGAGCACTGACATGGCACCGAAATAACGACCATATACTGGATTACAAGCGCTTATCATGTTATGCGGATAAAACATCCATAATACAAAGCACATAAATCGTGCATAACTTACAAAACTCTTATTAACAAACTTTTAAAAGCAACCTGTTTGATTAAACAATTGACTTTAGCTACGGGTAAAGTAGTATTGCGAGTGGACAGAGAAACAAAACTGGAGGTCAAAAAGTGTAGCTTTGAGAAGGGTACCATGACGCCGATAAATTTAGCCAGGTCGGAATCCATTTGTCCAGGAAAGCGCAAAATACTTGTGACTTCCGCCACCGTCATCGATACTTAAATCACACACATTCGCCATTAGCAATTATTATGCTTTTGTTATAGTCATACATGCAACAGTAGAATTTCACCATTCTTCGCATTCATTAATTAATTAAATTAATTAAACACACCGCGAGTAGCTATAGAAATCCGCAACTAAATGCAATTTTTTTGAATCACTCAAAATTATCCGCCGCTACTAATACCATCAAACTAATGAAATCATTTTTCACGCAAATATTATTTATGAACATTTCTAACTGAAATATATTGAATTTTACTACACATCAGACTTCATGAACATTTTTTCCTCTTTTCTTCTCCATTGAACCATTGAAGATTTATTGAATATAAGCAGACTTTATGAGATTAGAAATATGCAATGGGGTATTCAACTTGGGAAAAATATGTCCCTCGTGCGGTATTAGTCGATCTGGAACCAGGAACTATGGACTCTATACGTTTCTCAAACTTTGGAAAGCTTCCGGCCAGATAATTTCGTGTTTGGTCAAAGCGGTGATGGAAATAATTGGGCTAAAGGTCGTTACACTGAAGGAGCGAACTTGTTGATGAGGTGTTAGACGTTCTTGGAAAAGAAGCCGAAAGCTCTGAGTTTTTGCAGGTATTGGAATAATCAGTGTTAATTTTGCCAAAATATAGAAATCAGGAAAGAAATTCTATCATCGCTTCTATAAATCAACGTAAAAGAAAAAACTTTTGTAGGGTTTTCAACTAACTCATTCCTTAGGAGGTGATACGGGTTCCGGAATGGAAACACTTCTTATCGCTAAAATGCGTGAAGAATACCCAGACCGTATCATGTCGTCATTTTCCATATTCCCATCTCCCAAAGTAAGTCTTTGAGTCATCGATTTACTTTATATTTCTTTTGTTTAGTTCTCCACCAACTTCGGTAACTATAAGATATGTTGTGCAGATTACTCCCAAATCTTCCATGATGGGTTGAATGGCAGGTATCAGATTATCGAACCATACAACGCAACTATGTCCGTACATCAACTCGTAGAAAATATAGAGAAGCGCTCTATGATATTTGTCTACGCACATTGAAACTTACTGGACCTACCTACGGTTATCTTAATCATTTAGGTGGGTTTTTTCATTCCTGTACGCAATGAATAAAGTAGTATGCAGAAGAGAAAAAGGACTGGAAAACAATTTAAACAGAATATGACCAGAATGAGATAATGAGGTATTGAAATGGAAAAGGAAAGATCAAAATTGTTAGATAGCTTGGTCTTACAAATCAAGGTGCTTCAATTCACTCTTTCTAGCTTGAAACGTGAAGTGATGCGGATTCAGACGAAGCGATTGATGAACTGAGACAAAGAGATGATGATGAGAAACATCCCAATCAAGAATGCATATTCATTCCGGATATCATTGTCCCAAAACATTTTTTTATTAAAAAAATTTCTCTCTTGTAATTTTAATTAATTTCAATTAAAAACATAAGTACACTTATCATGATCTCTGACCAGCAGCTTGCATAGTAAGATTAAATGAATAATGATGAGCTTGTTTTGACTTTTAAGCATGTTCCGTTAACATTCTCAATATTTTGTTTACTCAAATGGAAAAGCACAATCTGGAATATATTCTAATACTATCTCCATTCTCCCATATCAAATAATAGAACTTAGTAATTAAGACAGAAAATGCAGTTCAACAGAATGTAACCGTTGACCGATGCCCCACATTACTTAATACTAATTTTTTATTGGGATAAAAACAGGAGTCATCCGGTTTTCCTTTTTATCATCGTTTAGTCGATTGCCCGCCGTTGTCTATCAAGTGATTTTTTGATTAATAAAAGTGAATAAAACAGATATTAAGCAATAAAATGTTAAGAAAATGTAAAATTAAGCAAAAGGAAATGCATCGATATGTAGGATGAGAAGCCATCAATGCTCCACGCAGCTTTATGGTGACCAGACCATGCTTATCCTCACTTCGGTTAACTGCACAATCAATCCTTGATTCATTATGTCTTCAAAATTCTTTTATTTCATAATACTAAGAGCTGCACCTTTCGTGCTTGCATTCGTATCCTTCGCGTGATTCCATGCGGCAGTAGTGCAGGTGGACGAAACCACCTCAGTGATTGCAATGGATTGCGTTTGCTTTTTCCACATTAAATTCAAATGTGCTCGGTAAATTATAACCATTTCTATTATGAAAAAAATTTCGTGTGATAAGCCTGAGCGTATACATTAATGAATTGGATTAAAAAAAACCATAACTGATGAATTTGAACTGCAAATTACAATTATTTTTCATCCCGTTCTAAATAAGTAGGAAGCAAAATTTCTTGAAATTTGTTACAACCCCAACAATGTTAGCTTTTTTTCCGGACAAAGCTACAGATAATTCAGTAATTATTCTAGCGTAAATCGAAAAGAAAAAATGTTCCCTTCCAGCGATATCATACATCAGTAATTATTCTTGACCAACGTTATTATATCCGACCACTAATCATTTAATTTGCATTTCTATCATAGAGCATCCTATTCACGGTTATTATATTCCATAATCATGCTTTTCATATAATTTTTCGCTTCTACAAAATCCGCTTCGTCCATTCCCTCGCGTGTGTACCAGTGCAAAAAGGCCTTGTGGCGAAACATTGCTGCAAACAACGCAGAACTTTCTCGTAAAACTTCATGAAAAATTCATCAATTAAGTGGAGCAAATTTATAAATTCACACCTCTAAATTGTTTTCCAATTCTGGCAAGCACTTCTCTGATGGCAGTCGTATTGCCCAATAGAGCACCACTCATTGCAGTACCGTGAGCAGGCAATTCACAGCTGTTTAACTTGATGTCACGCGACAGTAATCCAGGTATTAGTATGTTTCGAATACCCATAATTCGATTTTTCAGCTCCTAGAAAGCAGGATTCACAGATGTATTGATGATTTAAAAGATATCACATGCTTATATAAATTTACTCACATCTACCGATATGTTTCCTCGGAGCACTGACATGGCACCGAAATAACGACCATATACTGGATTACAAGCGCTTATCATGTTATGCGGATAAAACATCCATAATACAAAGCACATAAATCGTGCATAACTTACAAAACTCTTATTAACAAACTTTTAAAAGCAACCTGTTTGATTAAACAATTGACTTTAGCTACGGGTAAAGTAGTATTGCGAGTGGACAGAGAAACAAAACTGGAGGTCAAAAAGTGTAGCTTTGAGAAGGGTACCATGACGCCGATAAATTTAGCCAGGTCGGAATCCATTTGTCCAGGAAAGCGCAAAATACTTGTGACTTCCGCCACCGTCATCGATACTTAAATCACACACATTCGCCATTAGCAATTATTATGCTTTTGTTATAGTCATACATGCAACAGTAGAATTTCACCATTCTTCGCATTCATTAATTAATTAAATTAATTAAACACACCGCGAGTAGCTATAGAAATCCGCAACTAAATGCAATTTTTTTGAATCACTCAAAATTATCCGCCGCTACTAATACCATCAAACTAATGAAATCATTTTTCACGCAAATATTATTTATGAACATTTCTAACTGAAATATATTGAATTTTACTACACATCAGACTTCATGAACATTTTTTCCTCTTTTCTTCTCCATTGAACCATTGAAGATTTATTGAATATAAGCAGACTTTATGAGATTAGAAATATGCAATGGGGTATTCAACTTCGACTAATTCTTGAAAATCAATTTATTATCACATAATTCACGCCATTTCGGAAAAGAAAATCACAGCAACACAGGATGCAATCAATCCCGCAAATAAATTCGTCCCCAGGAAATAAATTTAAAAGCTCATCTGATAATTTAAACCAATAAATATTCTTACATCAATAAGAAAAGACCGCATAAGAACGCTTCGTTAAATAAAAATCGCATTATGAAAAACATGAAAATCCCATTATAAATAAAAACCGCACAATAGAAGAAGAACGAAGGGCATGGGTCTGTCCTTTTGCAAAAAGTTCTACCACAGACACTCTTTTTTTTTTGGACAAAATTACAGATCATTTATTTACCAATTAATCTGGCGTAAATACAAAAAAAAGACAACACATGAAACTTGGTGCTTTATCAATGATTCATTTGCATTTCTGATTTTCCTATTCATAGTTACCATATTCGGCGATCATATTGTTCATATAATTTTCTGCCTCTATAAAGTCCGCTTCGTCCATTCCCTCCTGTATGTACCAGTGCAAAAAGGCCTTACGGCGAAACATTGCTACAATTAATTACAAAATTGTGCCATTTTTTTTCCACAATATCTTGATAAATTCATCAATTAAGTGAAGAAAATTTATAATTTTACTTTCGAATTGTTTCCCAACTTTGGCAAACACTTCTTTAATGGCTGTGGTGTTGCCAACAAGAGCACCACTCACTGAAGTACCAGATGCGGCCAATTTAGTGATGTTCATCTTGATGTCATGTGGTTGTAATCCAGGGATTAGTGAGCTACGAACACCAGTAATTTGGTTTTTAAGCTCCTAGAAAACAAAATTCAGTAATGTTTCGATAATGGCCGTTTAAAAGATATTATATGCTTATACACATTTACTCACCTCCATCGAAACATTTCCGCGGAACATTGAGATGACACTAAAGTAACGACCGTATACTGGATTACAACCGCTTATCATGTCATGCGGATGAAACATCTATAATATTAAACACTTGAATTGTGTTAAAAAAAAAAAACTGTCATAAAAATTACAGACTTCTAAAGGCAACCTGTTCGATCAAACGCTTGACTTTGGCCGCAGGTATAATTGTATTGCAAATGGGAAGCGAAGCAAAACTGGAGGCCAAAAAGTGTAGCTTTGGGAAGGGTACCATGATGCCGATAAATTTAGCCAGGTCGGAATTCATTTGTCCGGGAAAGCGCAAAATACTTGTGATTTCTGCCATGGTCATTGATGCTTAAATCACAGACATTAGTAGTCATTAGCAGCTATATTGTTATTCTTTTGTTACAATTATCCATGTAACAGTGCAACAGTGCGATTCTCCCTTCATTCATGCGTACTTTCCCTCTTCACCTGTCAGATGTAAGGTGGAAAAAAAAAGCTTAAACCAACTTAAATCATTCAAATTTTCTTCTGCTGGAACAGCTATTTTCATCGTTTCCTTACAAATACGATGTAACGCCGCATTGTCAACACAATATGTAACGTCCACATTTTCAGCTAATTTTGGGATGGACAATGTGGTGTTATACCACTGTGCTACATTGCCCAACTCCTGTAACCATTAATTTACTACACCACGCTGTGAATTTATCAGCAAATTAATTTCAATTCATCCGTTTTATCATAAAATGCGAAATGGTCGAATAACGTACATTATGAGCGGGAAATACTGAATATGTTGACAAGCAGCGGTTTGGGTACTGCTCCTTTATTTTTTCAACAATCAGTGAACCGAATCCTGATCCAACGCCACCACCAAGTGCATGACTTATATCAAATCCCTAAAAAAATATCTTTTTTTTTTCTCTTCACTATGACACTTCATGCATACAACTAATTGTAATAACTAGGTACACAATATGTTTACTAATTTCCAAATCTTTTTTGACATGTGCTTCTTTGCCAAAGTAATGTGATAGAAGAAGGATAAGGATTATTTCACTTACTGCTGCTCTTCCTTCTTCAATCAAATTTCGATGAAAATAAGTGGTAAAGAAGGAAATTTATTTGCAAACCTGAAGGCGATCACAAATTTCTGCTTCTTTCCGAACAACGTCCAACACCTCATCAACATACATCTCCCCTCCACCATAAAATCCCCTAGCCCAGTTGTTGCCAGCACTCGCTCTACCGAGTACAAAATTGTCCTCTCGAAATAGTGCTGGATGAGTCGATTGAAGCACCGATCTCGGTATTTCTGACTCAAAATCAACAACTACCGCACGAGGAAAGTATTTCCGTTCTGAAATTTCAATTTCCAATTTTTACCTAACAGTAGATGAAGTAAATTGATGTATCCTTTATCAAAAATCGATCCACATTCAGATTTAAAATTAGAAAATTACACAATACAAACCTTCTGCTTCGTAAAAATATACACCGATATGTTCCAGTTGTAAATCCGAAGCATCACTGCATGTGCCACTTGGTTCAATGTTGTGCTCCTTGCAAATAGTTTCAAAGAACTGTAAATATTAAATTTATGCTTAGCAGAAAACTTCCAAACTTCCTAGCAGAAACTATTTCAGCTAATCAGACCTTCGTTCCAACATTATTGCCACATCTCCCAAGTTGCATATGAATGATACTCCCCATGATATACCACCACGTGAAATGCAAATGAAATTACACCAAGTTGCGCGCGCGCGCAACAAGCACCTACGAAATGACCGACAAACGGATTTCTCTGCTTTTAAACCATATGGTATGAGTTATGCAAAATTAGTCACAAAATTTACATAAATTACTGTTATTTGTTCATAAAATCTACATAAATTACTGTTATTTGTTCATAAAATCTACATAAATTACTGTTATTTGTTCATAAAATCTACATAAATTACTGTTATTTGTTCATAAAATCTACATAAATTACTGTTTTTATGAATAATATTCGGGACGAACACAACAAACCTAATGAGGGAATTTCAATAACACTGAACTGCGAACTCATTTCAAGCTCTATTACTGAAAGGGAAGCGCCCAGCATTTGGTTCCTTTGATAATTAGTACCGCGCACCATCATTCTTTGCTGGATGTCAGTGCGTTTTCGCATCACTGACATCAATGGAAACCAAATGTTGTGTCGTAGAAACTTTAGCGCGTACGTAGTTCGGATGAAGTGTTCCGCGATTGACACATTTCGCACTGATCATGAATGTTAAATCACCGGTCTTCATTGTTCCAATTTACCGGGATATTAATTACTGCCACACACTGCTCCGGTTTCTTTAGGTGGATGAGATTTGCATCGTAGCACAATTTTACTTCATCATTTGCAGTATATTTGTCGCATATTAGATGAAAAAAAAATGTTGAAACTTAAATAAATAATATCATCACTTTGCTTGCTGCTTTCCAGTGTGCGTTCACACGTGTGAAACTGCGCTTCATTGTTCACATCCGTATTTTCATCGATTTACCGTTCCATCGTAATATCCAACTCCTGGAACCGTTAATTTAATGGCCTGCTCATGGTTTATCTATAGATTGAGTCAAATCGAACTCGAATCTTTTGTTTTATCATAAAATTGCAAACTGATATTACGTAACGTAAAATGTGCGTACCGTCCGAGAAACCAGTACTGAAATTTCCGCCTGTTTGCATATTGTTTTTTCAACAATAATAGAAGCCCCAAATACAGAGATCCTGTGCCACTTCCATGTGAATGTGTTTGGTCAAGTATATATATAATGACATTAACTTCTCCACACACTTTATAATAATTAATTTCCGATGTTTTGGCGTATGCTCGATGACTTTTTTTTTTTTTTAATTATTGCCCTTTCTCGACCGGAAAGGCAGCAATCTCGAAGGCCGTGCAATGTCTGCTTTAACCCACGGTATGTGTATCATGCACGAGTGTTTTCTTCGTGAATTATATTCATCACTGTGAACAAGTTCAGAAATTTCTGAACATTAAACCACCGAGGCGCTGATTTCCGCGTGGCATTTCAACAGTAAAAAAGCGCCTCAAAGTGGTACCAAATAAACATCTTTTTCTCCAACTTCATACATTTCCTCTATATCCTTCAATATAGCAGGGCATCTTCAATATAGCAGAGCATAATTTAATGGCCTGCTCATGGTTTATCTATAGATTGAGTCAAATCGAACTCGAATCTTTTGTTAAACCATATGGTATGAGTTATGCAAATTAGTCACAAAATTTACATAAATTACTGTTATTTGTTCATAAAATCTACATAAATTACTGTTATTTGTTCATAAAATCTACATAAATTACTGTTTTTATGAATAATATTCGGGACGAACACAACAAACCTAATGAGGGAATTTCAATAACACTGAACTGCGAACTCATTTCAAGCTCTATTACTGAAAGGGAAGCGCCCAGCATTTGGTTCCTTTGATAATTAGTACCGCGCACCATCATTCTTTGCCGGATGTCAGTGCGCTTTCGCATCACTGACATCAATGGAAACCAAATGTTGTGTCGTAGAAACTTTAGCGTAGTTCGGTTATGAAAGAGTAACGTGTTGTTTGATTGTATATTGCACCCTTCACTGTTCGGTTTCGGTTTTTTTTTTTGCTTCGGAAATTTCTAAAAATAGTTTCTAGTCAAGGAAGACCACAATTCTGGTCAGTGGTTGTGGACAACGATCGCTAGAGTAAGAAAGGTTCGGTTCCTTTCCTATTTGGTTCAGATGCTCGTTCCTCTTACATATCAAGCAACACTTCAAACAAAAGGTAAATCTATTAAATTTCAAGTTCATACAAGCGTCACTTGCTAGTGTTGCCTGTATGAAATTGAAATTTAATCGTCACTCTTAATCATCGTCACTCTTAATCAATTCATTTACTGAGGAAGAAGCTGGCACAGTTATACACTTTCGAATGTATTTTAGCTTGCAATATTATTTAAGCTCTTGATGGTAATAAAAGAGTTACTGTAATGTGGTACAAAGAGTAGAACATTTTTTGATCGGTCGATTGCAAGCGGTTATTTCTGATCTAGTGGTCACTGACCAGCATAACATGATTACAGCTTTTGTCTCCTTAAACTGTTGCCTTCTGTAGAGATTTCTATCAGAGGTTACTGTACTGTGATGGTAAGAGTTTTCCGAGAGAAAATGAATTTGTTCTGAAATTACGCCACGGCATTCCTATTGTGTTGTGTGATTTTTGAACAACTTTTAGCTTGTCGTGAAACGGCCACAGATTAACAAACCATCAAATTCTGGAGCTCAGCGTGCTAGATCTCATAGTGCAGTGCAAAAGGTCCTATGAGAACGTCACCATCCGGAGATGACGAGGACGACTTACGTCCCGATGTGAATTTGTTGAGATGTTAAGTATGAGAAAGCATGGTAGTTTGGGAGGTGAGAGACTGCTGAACAAATAACATATTGTGGCAGTTGCTAAACCTATAAGAATGCCTTTTTAGGGGGCATGGGATGCTAGTGAGTGGTTTTGATTCTGTATTGGAATTAAATTAGTAAGTGATTTGATAGTTCGTGGTGGCTGATAATCGTTTCTTAGTGCGGGTAAATAAGTAATGGTGGTGCTAGCGCAATGAAACACACACACACACACACACACACACAGACAGGCACGCACACACAACACGTAGTTAGAGAAGTTGGTCGATTCAGACAAACGCTAGGATACGCGTTTCTTATGAATTATCTTTTGTATGTTGAAAGTATACGTGTGTGTGTGTGTGTGTGTGAGATTAAAACTTAGGTGCTTGATTTGCTGTGACTACGAAATAAATTTTGCAGAAACGAAGTTGTGTAGCATGTGAGAGGGATATGTGAATTGTTAAAGAAAAAACATTTGGAACGCTACGCCATGTTTTACAAATACTGATTGCATGGAATTGAAAGGAAAATCGGCAATGTTTCAGTTACTATATGCTACAAATACATGGCAAGCTAGCAATACTGGGTGTATTCGTGCATGCAGTGCTACTGTATTCAATATTTGATATATATTACACATCACCTTTGGTCACAGGCGTTCGTCCACATTCTATCACCACTGAAAAAGGCCTGGCTGATCGGCTAGTCATTTTTTCAGCAGGTATGTTTGTCCTGTTCACTGCTTTTGATAAAATGTGATTTTATCTTTTCTTCATATTATCATGAAATTATGTTCCCAGGTTTCTTGTCATGCACAAACAGTAGGATTTCAGGAGCTTTTGAAAAGTCAAATATATTTATACTGGTTTGCAGATGGTTTGCGAGCCGATACGTTCTTCACGTACCCTGAAAAGTCACCATTCTTACACGAAATTATTAATTCGGGCAAGGTGATGACTTAAATTCAACGAAACCGAACCAATTATTTATATTTACTATTAATGGTCCCGAGTACATAATGGTAAAAAACCCTTGAAAAGATTTCGCTTAAGGGGGATAAAAAGAGCTGTAGGAATAGTGGTGAAATCCTTGAGGTATATGTGTTTGTCGAAGACATTATTGTATGGAATCTATTGTTGTATGTTTTGTTATATGGAACCTATTTCTCAGGGTTGTTGGGGTGTAAGCCTAAGTCATGTGCCAACCGAATCACGTCCTGGTCACGTAGCAATGCTTGCTGGGTTTTTTGAAGATGTTAGTGCTGTTGCTCACGGTTGGAAACATAATCCTGTTCCATTTGATAGCATCATCAATAGGTAAAACTCTAAAGCATGTGATACCTTTACTCATGCAATTTACCCTTTTTTGTTTTTAAAGTTCTCTCCTGTATTTAAAATGTAAGAAGCACTCTGCAGCATCTAAACCAAATAAAATCTAATCATCAAAAGAAAATTCTAACAGTTATACTGCAGGTCGCGCGAAGCATTTGCTTTTGGTAGCCCGGACGTTGTCTCGATATTCACAAATGATGTCGTCCACGCTACTGCAACGGTTTATTCCTCCAGGTTAGAAGATTTCCAGCAGGACGACGCCTCACAGCTGGACAGATGGGTATTCAGAGCAATGGAAGTAAGTTATTGTAGTACATATTTTATGAACTTTCAATGTTATTTGAAGGCTTTAACATGCTGTAATAGCAGTAAATGAGGTAAAAGTCTCAATTTAGGAACTCCTCAACGGTACAGATGTGACTATTACGAAACGCTTGGCATCAGATCGCCTTGTATTCTTCCTGCATTTACTGGGGTTGGATACAAATGGACACGGTTATAAACCCCAGTCAGATAAGTATATTAATAATATTGCAGTTGTTGATGCAGGAATTGCGAAAGTGGTACAGTTACTGAACGATTTCTATGATGATAACAGGTTCATCTTTTTTACCAAACGAAATTTAGGCAATTAAGATCGATTTGTTAAAAGCATTGACTGTTGTCGGAATTGTAGCTTTGGACGCTGATAGCACAATCATCAGTGATAAGTGGCGTCGTTGTTAGCATTAATTTTTTCCCTTTTTCATAGTCCTACTCTATTTTTTGATATTATCAGCTTTTCTATTTTGATAGATTTAGGACAGCCTTCTTGTTCACCTCAGATCATGGAATGACAGATTGGGGTTCACATGGTGCCGGTACAGAAGCCGAACTGACTACACCGTTAGTGATTTGGGGTTGTGGTGTACGTGGCAGCACTGTGAGGAATAAAGTTAGTCAGGTAGGTTCTTTTTCCCAGCCTTTGTTTTTGTTTTGCACATTCACAATTACTGCACTTTTTGTGTTTAAGAATAGCTTGCTTAAAAATGTTGCTATTTTATTTAAGATTGATTTGTCACCACTGATGTCTGCTTTGCTTGGTTGTCCGATTCCAATGAATAGTTTTGGCACTGTACCATTACATCTATTGAATGCAACGCCGAAATACAAATTTATGGTGGCATACGCTAACTTTAAGCAGGTCTGTAATGAATTTTCAATTAACAACCTCAAGCTTGGCCATATATTACTAATACCTTGTGTAATCTTCTGCCATTACTGGTGCCTCTTTTTTCTCTCCAACTGTGCATTTTATAAAGACCTTTAGTTCCACTAATACCAAGAAAAAGATTTAGTTATTATTAAAACACAAGGTTTTTTTCACGAACTAATAATTTTTGTGACAGTAGATGTGAAGCTTACTTTTTCCAGATGTTGGAGCAATTTACTCTAAAGAAGAATGAAAAAAAAGCTCGTTCTTTGCCTTTTATGTTTCATGATTTTGACCAACTCCATCCAAACATATTGCCCATTATTGAAAGCGAAATCGAAAGACTTGTGACGCAAAATAGGTTAGTTTTAAATGAAATGGTTTAATCTTTGCTTTTGGCTAATGTACACTGCCTTCTACATGTAACCGGCGCCGTCTAGGTATGTATTGTATTTAATGGCCATCTGTCTACAGGTTTGACGCAGCTATATCAGTATGTATGAGGTGGATTCCAGTTCTTCGAACTGGTTTAATCTATTTTCATCGTCATGATCAAACTCTCTTAGGAATTGCTGTGGCTTCAACGTTCATCACATGGATGTTATGCGTTTATTTTATCACATTGAAGTAAAAATTTTTCATATAAATTAAATCTTGAAATATATTATATGCCTGCAAAATATAACTTGATTAAACAATTTGATTAAACAACTATTGAAGATACGATGACAAATATTCTGAAGGAAAAATTATAGTGGTGGTTGGCATCGTAAGTCTTTTCAGGATTATAACTTCTCCGCGTTCAATTTTCTTTTCAGGGGTTCTGCCACAATTTTGGAGGATGACAGTGTGTTAATTCTAAGCCTGAAGCAATTTGCTGTTGTTGGCTCCATGTTTAGCTTATTATTGCTTTGTGGACTGCCGTTTACGCATGTCTTATATCTGATACTTCCTATATATCTTTCATGCGTTTGCTATAATAGGGTTTACGATATATTTGGTTTTAATGTGGAAAATTTTATCACTAATTGGTATTTAATTCAATTTCCAGAAATAAGAAGAAAATGGTTTTTGCTGTGCACTTCTTGGTTGTTGTTAGCTCTTTCATTTGGTAAGCTTTGTATTATAAAGAGAGCGATAGGTTTCTGTGTGTTACTATGGCCTTACCATAAAACTGAATTACGAATCAACTTAAATATCTTTCGAACGTAATGATTTGAAGTATTTCATTTGTCGTTTTATGGGCAAATATTTGACAGAAAAATTGGATTCAGACTCGTAGTATTAAATTTTATTTTTTTATAAGTGAATACTAGTGAATACTAACAATTTTAGTTGTGTTTTAGTTATAATTCTTGCGATCATTGTTTCCGCATTCATTTATCGTCCAATATTATCGATAGAATTCTTGGTCTTAGGTTTAGTTCCAGCGTTAAGACATGGAGAAAATCAAGATGTAGTTAAATGGTAAGTATTTGAATTTCATATTTACTTTTATGTAGGGAACTGCATAAAATTCATTAAACTTCAACAATCATATGATGGAGGTTTTATAAGTTCCATTATGGAAGAGAAAATATCACTGCTGTTAATTTAGCTGCAATAACTACAATACTATCCGATATTTACTATTCCGTTAACACCTTTAAATGATTGTTGCTAAAGTTTCAATTTGTCTGTTACTGTTTCCGTTTAGGAAACGGTTGTGGTTGATGTGTTGTTTGGCTATTGCTATATATCCACAGTTCCCGGTAGTTGGACAAACTCCACTACCCACGGTTTGTGCATTATCGTCTTTCTTTACCTCACTTTTAATTTTCTGGATTTCTACTTTCTCGATACTGTCATCAGCAAAAGTGCTGTTCCGGTACCACTCGGCTTTACATCTTTTTGCTACAGTCGTCGTAATTCTTGTGGACGCTTTCAGGGATTATAAGGTTTGAATTTATATAATTGGGAAGAATGTTTTTAGGAATTAGTTTTGTTTCCAGAAAGCCTTTTTCCTGCGAATCTGAATAAAATATTGTGTCATATTATACTTTCGATTAGTGGTGAATGATGAAGTTGTTGGATGGATATTGTGAGCAGTATAAGTCATTATTTATGGTAATAACATGTATCGTTTTAGTTGTTATTAATGGTGCTACGCTCAATTTGTTGGATATCAATTCCTGTAGCAGCAATTTTACCGCTCTTATCATCTCAATCAGTTATCACTCGCCTCATGTGCTGGTTCTCATCTATTATGTTACCATACGCTTTACTAAGTTTATCATACGAATCATCATTTATGTTGCTTCTGTTTATTCTTCTGGTTATGTACGTTCGATTGGAATTTGGACACATGAGTGATGATGAATTTCTAGCTATGGTATTGCCGGAACGTAATACTGATACGAAACTAATAGTAGGTCGGTCGTTTATTAACTTGAATTTAACTTAATGTAGGAAGCCTCTTCTTTTAGCTTTAATGAGATTTCGATATCTGCAGGTTTTGTCGCTCCGATGACCATAATCTTCATTTCAGGTGTCAGCGATACGAATTTCATTGAATGGCTGCAAGGCTTAAATTTGATTATCCTTATCGAGGCAGCTTTCTTCGGTACGGGTAATATCGCCTCATTAAACAGTTTTAATCCATCGTTTTTACGATGCTTTATATCTGTATTTTCCCCGTTTACTATGACAGCTATGTTAATTTTCAAAATATCGTTACCAATTCTGGCTGTTGCCTTTACATACGCCGTTATTGTGCGGTTAAAAAAGATCTTAATTGCGAAATTATCGATGATACTGCTAATCATTTCCGATGCAATGGCTCTGGTAATTTTTGCAAATTTTTTCAATTTTAGCTTAATCTTGTCGAAGTTATTGAACTTTCCAACTGAAGGTATTAACTCTAACATCATTTTAATACGTAATGCTGCAAGATCATGATAAATTTCTCATGCGGGATCGGTTTCCAATATTGTCGGTGTAATTGAGATGCAATTCCATCTTAATCATAAATTATATCCTAAGAGCATCATAATTTCTTGTATCCTGAGGAGCTCGGATGTATCTTGCAAATATGTCGGCTTGTAGTTAACCAAAATTAATTTTAGATCTTCTTCTTTCGGCTAGTGGATGAAGGAAGTTGGATGGACATTGGTAACAGTATAAGTCATTATTCGGTATGCATGTTATTGACTGTTATAGTATATCTTTTGTTGAATTTGACTGAGTATTTACTTCCTCTTTCACTGAGTAAAGTGATGTTCAGTGATAAAACGATATTCGAATGGAAACCTCTAAAGTCTCGAGCTTTAAGATTAAAGAAAGATATCGTTTAACTCTCTTTCAAGTGCACGGATTTCCGAAAAACTGTTACGAAAAATCGAGGTAGGAATGTTCTGCATTTAACGCATGCACAATAATATATATGAATAGCATGACTTGTTTGAAATGTTAATGGTTAATTAAAAGTGTGAATGTTAAATCTGTCATACACTCAGTAGCAGTGGCTGTGATTTTACCTGTATGACGTAGGTTATTCCAATGATTCATTGCAGTACTTTCCTATGATACCCTACGTGAGCAGAATATAATGTTGATTCCAGCCGTCGAACAAACTCATTCAATTCATTTGTTGGTTATTGCGCATACTTTTTAAATTTCTATTACCTAAAGGCGCATTCCGAGATTTATAGTGAAGTCATATATCCTTCACCTGAAGCTATGAACCATGTGTGTCATTCACTAGGTAGTAAATAATGAAGCACTAACGCACGTACAATGCGTTACGGTTGTACTGTATTGTGCTTTGCCTTATCATTATAATGAAATTGTAACATGAATAAAAACGTGAGAAGGTCGGTATCTTAAAAGAACTCCTAGTTCGCTCCAACATTGTAACTCACATTCTTTTGATAGACCAGTTAATTCAGACTGCTTTCTTACTCTGAGAAAGGCGTAAATGTTATCAAATTGTTTTATGTTCCGGTGACTTTCTTGAAGATGTCGAGTGTTTATGTATAAAAATTTCCTAACCCTTAAGAAATAAGGCAAATTTTATTGCTAAACTACAAAGTTATCACTTCTTACAACTGATGGCGTCGAGAAGGAATTCATACACAATACACTGCAGTGTGCAATAACGAATTTTGATGTTAATGTCTGAATGTTTGAGCACATAGTAGCTTGACAATGTGTACAACTTTTTATTACGCTATGTGCATCCCCATAAAGCTTAAACATCACTGCAAAAATCAAACCCAGTAAAATGGAAGGATACTCACGGACACAAGATATAAGAGAATGGGAGTGTGAGGTTATAACTTTTTATTACACTAGCAACGAACAATCACCATTTGTTGATGTGAGAATCGTAAGCACAAATCATATTTTTCCCCAAAGACGTTCAATGTAAAAATTAACTCGGAAGCGAATTTCATTTCATTTAGAATTAAACTTAAAGGAAGTAAAAAGAGATGAGTATAAACAAAATAATAGTTACAACCTCTGTCGATCACAAAATACACGAATTATAGCACCATACCCACCACGAGCTAGCACCTGAAATATTACTGAACTTATTAAAACCAAACACAACGTGAAGCTAGCATAGGATATTGACAAAACAAAACATTGTTTCCTATTGTTAACTGAACTTTCATTATACCCCCTAATATTTGCTTGCGGTTCCCATATTTCAAAACAGTCGGACGTACGTGCCGTAACATTTAGAGTATGTATTACCATAATTAAAATGAATCTAATGTGGAGCAAAGCAACAATCAACATCAGAAATAGGAGGACCTGTATGGGTAAACCATGAGAAATGCCTAGAACATCAGATTTTCGCAACAATTAGCTTCATTTAATTTAAAAAAACAGCACTTGTGGAAATACTCCAGAAAGAAAAACCAAGATGGCCTTGACTAAGTTACCTGAGCGTGCCACGACAACAGATATTGACAAGTTGCATTGTCAGCGTGAGTCTCCATTGCCTTATATATGAACTTCATTAAAAGGTTTACTTCATCATCTGTTAAAGTTTTGACGATACCTTCGATATCCGCAGTCTTTATATTCATCAAAACCTTCGTTACGAGAGCAGTTGAACGATCTTTTATTGCCTACAATACGACTTTCATTTCTGCTACGCAGTTCGTAAATTCGTTGAAATATTTAAGGTACGAATTAAAAGTCCAAGCAAATCCTAGGAACCACAATTTGGTGACAAACTTTCGGCGTATCGCTACTCCTCTCAATATCGATTACCTCCTGCAAAAGATCTAAGAAACGTTTCTCAATCTTCTCAGAAAACCGGATGTAGAAGGATTCTATAGAATCAATAGAGCAAACCGGACCAAGTGAAACCACCATATTACGTATCTAACCATTACCTACGGAACTTCTGAACGAGCAGCAATACATACAAAATCACTAACTTCATACTGACAAATATTTCTGCTCTCCTCATTCCATCTTGCTTCGCTCCAGAAATTGAATCGTTGATTTAAAAAACAACAGTCAATGCAGAGAAAAAACGAGAAAAAACATCGAATATTAGTTCAAGGTAAACCTGATTTTTGCACTTCAATGGAGGATTTGATAATGACGCTTTCAATGCTTCTTGCAATTTGGCCGACTGCAACAACTGATTAACGAGTCGTTCATCTGGTCCAATTCCGGGGGTTTCTCCGTCTTCACAATCCACAAATTTTTCTGGATCGAAAGCATCGACATCCAACTTCCGATAACTCGTATTTTCGAGATTCTTTGCCATTCTTTGCTAGCAATGCAAACTGCCTTCTGAAACAAGCACAATTCATAAGAAAACACGTCTGGAACTGGATCGCAAGAAAAAACAATGAATTATGACGGATGGACCATTTCTGCCATCGATGTGAACTGGGAAATATTGAAAATCATATAATTCCATGATTTGAAGTAATTGCACCTCGTCGAACTCATTTTACTGTCCGCGACTTCAGCGTACAATGATTTGGTGAGAAAATGTGAGGTAAATAATACCAAAACACTCCACGTATTACCGGAGCACTCCACATATTATCGGGACGCCCACATGTTATCGGAACACCCCACGCGTTACCGGAACAAACCACGTGTTACCTGAACCCATAACCTAGACCGCACTAAGCTACTACTTTATCCTGCGCTGCGCCTGACAGAACTATCTGAGCAGCACACTGTCCTCTTCAACCAGACGAGAAAAGAAAGGAGAAATATGATTTGCTCGACAAGCAGCTGGAAATGGTTGTAGCAAGAAATTTGCGGTTAGGATTGCGTGGGAGGCGAGTGTGCGTGATCGCATAAATTGGGTGTTGTGCTTATTTGGCCCTCATTTTCTCGAGTTGTGGCGTCTGTGAGTGGTCGAATTTAGCTTAACGTCACACCTGAATTTAAACATTGTTTGAACTTCGCGTATTGAAGTAAGTCGCCCAAGGGTATGTTTTACGCTAGGGTATTTTCACGTTTCGTATTTAACCAATTTACGTACGGTAAGTACATCATACTGATATTTCGAGACAACGTTGTCCTGATAGAATTTGGTGGAACTGGAGTCTCTGAAGAAGAAACTTTGGTTTCGAAGAAAAGGAAGATGGGAAGTACCACTGGGTGAAGTAACTTCTTTCAACAAATATTGAATATCATTTCCATCATCATCGGAAATACGTATTACTTCTTTCTCACAGATTGTGTTTATAACAGTGATTCAGTTTCTCAATATTCTATTCATGAGAAACGTTTTAAATGAGAATTGTTCAATACTTCGAAAAACACATTTCATCATAGTTGTTTCCTTACCACTCTATTATATTTTAAAAAATTTTGATTCCTACAATATAATCTACGATGGTCGTAGATCCGTGAACTGTAATTGCTATTCTTCTTCCTACTGCTTTGCATCTGGACAGTTACCGTGCACTCTAACACTTTTCTATGCATTTACTGCGCTTGCTTATGTGCCTGTGTGCTGCAATTTTCACTTGCAATAATTTGATAAAAAACTGTAAATGATTAGCATGAAAATTTAGAGAATTCTAACTTGTAAAGTTAGAATAGAAAGACGCTTAAGTTTAGCATGATTTCCGTTTACAATAAATTATTTGTAGTATCTAAACAAACAGATATTGCTTAAATCAAAAAATTTATTTAACTTTATTTTCCAAGATCGTATGACTTATGTTTGTAATCTCAGGTGCTGAACAATGAATGCAACAAAACAGGAGGGTTCAGGTGATCCACCACCAACGCTGAAATGGAAGAAAGTTGTAAATACAACGGGTCCTACTCCACGGTACGTTCTTGTAAAATCAGGCGTCGTTTGTATGTCATCACAATCAATTTTAACCACTAATGCGTACGAAAGTAATTCCGGTTGGTCGAACAACATTTTTTTGTGAAATTTGGATTCGTTTAAGATGTTTTTTGATTGATATTCGACATAAATTATTAGCATAAAATATTTTCATAACATTGTATTATTTGCTAGACCACGTCATGGGCATCGGGCAGTTTCGATAAAAGATCTGATGATAGTTTTTGGTGGAGGCAACGAAGGCATCGTCGATGAGTTACACGTGTATAATACAGGTTATTTTTGGATTTCGGTTGCATAACTTCTTTTTAAAGCCACTTTCTGTCACTTATTTTATGATAGTTATAGTATAGACATGTCGGTTTCCTTGTTATTAATCTTAAACTTGATCTTTTTTAAAAGTTTGGTACTATTGGTTCATCAGCTGCGTTTCTGTATGCATAACTGACGTATATCTGTATGCATAACTAACGTATATCTGGAAGACATACTTTATGCAAAACTGCTGGATCAACAGAGTTTTTTCATTTAGCAACAAATCAGTGGTTCGTTCCGGCTGTTAAAGGCGAAGTACCACCTGGATGTGCAGCATATGGCATTATTTGCGATGGTACTAAAATTTATCTCTTTGGCGGTATGGTTGAATATGGAAGGTTTGTAAATTAAACTTTTAATAGATGTTTCTTAGCCGGGTTCTTTGAGTTTTGGAGTAAGATATGAGAGGAATGTTTTTCATAGTGTGCTTCTAGAATATGGTTTGTTTTTATGAAAATTTAAGTCAGTAAATGTTCTTTTTAGATATTCCGCAGAGCTTTATGAACTTCAAGCCAGTAAATGGGAATGGATACGCTTGCTACCACAACCACCGAAAACGGGCCAGCCTGCTCCTTGTGCTCGCTTGGGTCACTCTTTTACGCTTGCTTCGAATCAGGTGATTCATTTCAAATACTAAATTTTTGGTGATTTATATGGTCTTTCTTTGTTCTTAGCAAAAAATGCAATTTGGCTTTCGGTTTCAGGTTTGCTATATATTTGGTGGTTTGGCCAACGCTAGTGAGGATCCAAAAAATAATATTCCGCGCTACCTAAACGATTTGTATGTTTTGGATCTCAACAAACCACATGACAGCCTGCAGTGGGAAGTTCCCGACGTTAGTTGCAAGTTTTTGAATTTGAATCAATAAGTTTTTCATTTTTAATTATTGAAAGGATTTTGTTCTCAGATGGAACGTCGGAAATTACAGGTTATCAATAAAACATCTGCATAATTCACATTAGTTTATTTAATATGTAGTTTGTGTTCATTTCTGATTGATTTAAATGGTTTTTGGGATCTTTGAAATGGCAACCAATTGTCGCATTAAGATATATTTTACATTACCAATAAGATTAGAACATTTTCTTGAACGAAAAAGAATGGTATTGGTAACCATTACAATTTTTATCCGTTATCTTTTATTAACCATGTATCTGTCACCTCCTTTGTTGTAGACCTATGGACCTCCTCCTCCTCCACGCGAGTCGCATTCTGCAGTCATAGTGGAAAAAAGTGGTGAACATCGGCGACTGATAATCTTTGGTGGGATGAATGGCTGTCGTCTTGGTGATTTATGGATCTTAGATCTTCTCTCAATGACATGGACAAAGCCTGAAATTGGTGGAATTCCACCACTACCACGTTCGCTACATTCTGCTAATGTTATTGCTGAAAGGTATTTTTTTGAGTTTGTATCTTTAAGAACTTCAATTAAATATAGTGAAGGAGCAGCAACTTTTTCGAGACAAAGCAATAAATTAATGTGAATATGACTTTCAAATTTTTTTTTCTATTACAAAAAAAGATCACATAGTCTGGCTAGAATAGATATACGGATTATCTTCAGTTATTACTAACTAACGTATTTGCACGAGCTAACTCGGACAAATATGGCCATTGAGGATTAAGTTGATTAATAAAGCAGTTATCTAAATTTTGTCATTATAATCCCGTATACAGGATGATAATGTTCGGCGGATGGGTGCCTCTTTTGACGCCCGATATGAAAATGCAGCAAATCGAAAAAGAATGGAAGTGTACAAATACACTCGCTTCATTGAACCTACGTACAATGTGCTGGGAAGATATATCGTTAGAACTTCTTGAATGTAAGTTTCAATTGGTGAATGATTCTTTTGTTATTGAAGAGCCTTAAAGATCATATTTCTTAACCAGCTAACGTTGCTAAGTATTCGTTTCCTAGCTTATTGATATCGAGAAGATTACACTAAAGTGGTAATTTATGTAAGAATTGATAAATTTAGCTGCAGTACCCAGAGCTCGAGCGGGACATAGTGCCGTTGTCATTAATAAGCGCTTGTATGTGTGGTCTGGAAGAGATGGGTATCGCAAAGCTTGGAACAATCAGGTATCCTCCTTATAATTCCAAACTCGAAAAAAAAATAATTTTTTGGCAGTTAACTAATTCATAACTTTTTGTTGTAATATATTTGTTCTTGCGAAATTCGTTGCAAGCATTAGTAGCAGTGCTTGACCCATTTGTCGTTGAATTTTAGTACAAAGTATCATTTAAGGTCTGTTGTAAAGATATGTGGTATCTGGAAACGGATAAACCTGATGCACCTAGCCGTGTACAACTTATTCGTGCTACAGTATCGGGTCTGGAAGTATGTTGGAATGCTGTACCTACAGCTGAAGCGTACTTTTTGCAATTACGTAAATTTCCAGCCAAACCTGATGATAGTTAGTTTTGTACTAAATTAGCTAACTAATTCCAAATCACAGTCCAGAGTTTCTTTTCCTGGAATTTTAATATCCAGTTGTACAGTTTTACAAAAATGATTTTCTGAGAAATACGATTTCGCAAATAATTGATTTCGAGATATCAAGGCCTATTTTATTTTCGTTAAGCTTCAATATACTTATATGTCTGAGAAGGATTATTTTGAATTCCATGTTTGGTGAAGGAGGAAATGATAAAAAGTAAAAAAGGAAGCTCATACAAGTAGCCTTAAAGATCTCATGATATAACTTATCACTAATTGGTTCTAGTAAAGAGATGAAAAAAAAACATAAGAAATTTTATTAAATTCGAGGGGAATTATGAAGTTCAGACATCTTATCAACGAAAATCTTTTAGCTATCAGATCGGCAGCAGGTGCTCGTATAACTGCGACAAAAAAACCTTTGACAGGAAAGGTGATCGCAATTCGAGGCGCTGCAGCTGGTAGACCACAGGTGATGAAAATGGTCAGAGGTGCACATCGCGGTCCAGCTACTTTTATGGCTCACGGTCCTGGCGGACATTTTCTCCGCGTTCTACCTACATCTAGATTGGCCACTCCAAATCAGGTAATTTTGCTGTTTTTTTCTGGAACTTGTTCTTTATCCATTTTTTTACACAAAGTAACTTATTAGTTGCGTTATGTTTTTTTTTCTTTTTTTTTGGTGTACTCATTTCTAATGAAAAGAAAAACAAAAGCAGTTTAAACAGTTTGGAAAGTTTATAGTTGCATTGTGTAATCAAAATTTTTTCTGCTTTTTTCTCGAAGTTGGTAAGTACCTTCCCTTTGCTTCAATTTCTGCAACTGATGCACCACATTCACTGAATTTTCTATTTTTTCTTTATTGATATAGATCATTCAGCTTCCTATTTTCAAGGCTTTTATGTGATACTTTACCTTTCAGTGCTCGTTTAATTTCAGAATAGTTTCTTTGACTTATAACCATCTGTTACTTTAAAAAATCATTTAATATGTTTCATCTAAGTGTATGAAGCATACTGTTTGATTAGGTTTGTTCGTTTTATCCTTTTTGGTTGCTGTAAGTATTGAGAATCTGAAGTATTGAGTCTCATTTTGTATTTCATTAGGCCACGTTACACGTTCTACAAAGCTGGAAGTTTCACCGCTTGTTTTGATCCATCAACAAGATAGTAAGAGAACCGTCACAGATCCAGTAAATTAGAAGTCAGCCATCAGTCACGTCAATTTTTGGCATATGCTGAGTGAGCTTTCCGTAGTTCTCTCATTTTTCCGTAATCTCGTTTTTCCGTAACAGATTAGATATACTTCTATTACTAATGATTTAAGCCTCTGCTTTTGTCGCACTGCATTAATCATTAAGCTTCGGATTTTTGCCGCTGAATTGGCTTTTTTCGGATATAGTTCATGAAATAACTATTGTGCTCTTTGCATATATTTCGATAAGTCATTTTCCAGTTACTCACCACTAACTAGGTGTAACATATTGAGAGGCATGTGATTTACAAGTCGAAGTTAAATAATATATTTTCTGTTACTAACAGCAATGGAAGCTTAATTTTATGTCGATGGTTGCTTTAGTGAGTAATATCACACTGTGATCGAAGAGATTAATATTGACTTCTCGAAATAAAATGAAATAAAATGACTGTTAATACTGGTGGCCTGTCCTGCCCGTGTCACGCGACACTTTTCGAGCATGTTGCATGAGGCATTTGCCAACTCGGATAAAATTACTGCAGCGCAGTGTAGCCATCTTTCTGCATTTCAAGTAGTATGTACCATAATTTTAGGCTACCATTGTCAAACATCAAACCACAAAAGCGATTCTAGTGACTAAGGCACCTGGAGCTGGCTATGCTGTACCACATAGATTTTTATTCCTGCAGCAGACAAATTGTCCTGCTGTATCTGCCTCAAATGTTAGTGCTGGAGACAGTTCACAACTATCGGTTGTTGAATCTGTGTCACCATCACACGTTGTTCAGCCTAGGAACAGCAGTGCAGATCCGACCGCAGTAGCTACGGAACATACACCATCGATTTCTACACAAGGAACAACATATACCACTCCAGTGATGCCAACTGTTGATGTTCGTATCACGTTTATCACCTCATTAAGAAGGCTGTAACAAAAATAATTTTTCATCCACTGCAGGTTGTCATCTTACGCTCTGTAGTGTATTGAGGGTCTCTCTAATCGTAGCGGAAATGACGTTCAATTTCTGCCATATTGTTTCCTATTTGTGACTATTTCAGATTGGTTTACCACAAAATCTTTTGGATGAAACAGCTGTGGATGGTGAAACTGTTATTATTCAAAATACTGATGTAGCTGAGCAGCATCTGAAGCAATCATGCAATAGTACTGTTGGTGCTAATCGTACATCTGGCTCTGCTACATGTGATGCTAGGAAAACGAATGCATTGCAAATGGATGCAACTCACATGCAGACAACTACTACTAAGGTAAAATGTAGAAAAAAATAAGCTATGGACACGAAGGTATGGAAATTTTATATAATTAAAATTTGTCCTGTGCTTTATGTTACATCATAGTTCATCGCAATTTGAAAAAAGGCTCACTATCGATATTTCATTACCATTTCTTGTAATGAACTGTCAGGAAGTAGATTCAGAAAACGTCCACATGGATAATTTTCTAGGACTTAGTTTCGACAAGTTTTCAAAATGTGAGGACAGCATAAGGTTAGATCTTACAACTAATTTATTTTCTTATTTATATGTTTGGTTCAGTATGCGCCGTGTGGAGAAGTAGAAACTTCATCCAAAATAATTCGACCGAAAGGAAATATGATAGCAATAGCTGCTGTACCTTCTGTTGATGCTCAACTAGAAATGCCGTTAGCTGGCAATGTTATTCAGGGAAAATCTCCCATGGAAATGGATGTCAAGAGTGAAAATGAGCCTGATGTGGCAAGCAGTGCTGGCGGTGATAAACCCGGTAGTGACTGATTTCACAATCGATCGTAATTTATCACCTTGAAGCTATTCTTTTTGTTTTGCTTCAGAACTGTAGGAGAAAGCAGTTTTTATAATTTTCTTCATGCAGTTTTGTTGTGAAAATTTTGTAAAATGGTTTCAGGTAAAACTGAAGTAATGACAGTGATTAAATGTAAAGAAGAAGAAGAGAGAAAGGATGAAGACAATGTTGAGGAGAACGTTGTTCCTGTTATTGAACAAATGAAAGTTGAAGATGCTGATGGGGATAAACCTAAAGCTGATTTTCCACTCGAAGAAAAAGAACAATGCGACGACTTAGATTCATCACTTGATAGTGGGAGGCTGCAAATAGTTACCTCTAGCAGTGATATAAGCGTAAAGGATGTTGAGGAATCAGAATGTTTGGACTCGATATCGACCGAAACTGCTAAATCGGTAGACTTAGATAGCGTGAACCAACCTGTAGCAGCAACGTCTAGTAAAGACACGGAGATAACTGCTACAGTAGCAGTAACTGTGAACGCTGACAGTGTAGCAGTTGAAGAAGTTCAAAATGCAGTTGTCGCAAAGAAGTGTGATTCATCCGTTACAGTTGTGAAAGTAGAATCTGATGCTGCAGAATCCAGTCGATCTCATCGTCCTACGTTATTGGAGGTAATTTTTGGTTTCTAACTGTCAATTTTAGAATTTTTTTCCAACTCTTATTGGATATGACATTAATAGTGAACTGACGTCGTGATAATTTTGATAGATTTAAATCATTCGCTTAATAAACTGTGTAAATTTTTTCGTGGTATTAGTAGTTTTCCTTTCATTTTTAGCAAACGACAGAGCCAGAGTGGTACAACGTTGGAATCATCAAAGGGACAAGCCATCTCGTAACACACTATTTTTTACCATGTAGAGACGTGGAAGATGCTTTCAGGGTATCTTCCGTTTTTTTTTTTATATTTGTACAGATGTATTGTTAGTTATTTATACCAGTACCACTAGGAAATATTTTTTGATGGAGATTTTCTTTTGAGAGGAGAGTCTTGAATCCCAGTTCACATTACACTGTTTTCTGATATTAATTTCGGAACACATTGCTTTCATACCAGTATAACATAGAAATCCCACTGAAGTTTCTATTCTGTGTTAAGTCCTTCATAATTCTTATAATCACCTCGAAATGAATATGAATTTGGTTCAGGCTAATTATTTGAGAAAAGCCGAACTTGAAGCTGGAACTACTTACCATTTTCGTGTTGCTGGCGTAAATGCTTGCGGTCGAGGCAATTGGTCGGAGGTAAACTGTTATGTAAGATTTGATCTTCTCTTACCGGTTAATTTTTTGTTGCGGTTTTTAGAAGGTGTTTTATAGGAATTATAAAAGCTGAATTTTTTAAGAGGCAAAAGGTCATAGTTCATTGTTTCACTTTTCAGACAACTGCTTTCAAAACTTGTCTTCCTGGCTATCCCGGCGCTCCTTCTAATATCAAGGTGACGAAGAGTGTAGATGGGGCACATCTGACCTGGGATCCACCGCAAATCTGTCCCGGTAAAATTTCATGTTCTCTAATAGGATGAAGGGAATTGCTTATTCCATTTTTGTCCGGGATTATTCAGCTAGGAGTATCAATGAAGACTTAAGTGGTATTTGAGACGTATGGCATGGTGATATCGAATGAATCTTCTAGCTATTTTAAAGTTAACCATTTCATACTATTAATGTTTAATCTACACTATCGAACAGTTGTTTTTTAGGTAGGGTTACAGAGTATAGTGTGTATTTGGCAGTTCGTAACACTTACGGTCGTGAAACCCATCTTTCATTCGCTCGCGTTTACGTTGGTTCCAACCCGTTTTGTATTGTTTCCTTAGCCAATTTACACACTGCACATGTCGATAGATCTTCCAAGCCAGCAATTATATTTCGAATTGCGGCACGTAATGAGAAGGTGAATTTCTTTGCTAATATCTTAACAGAAACACCGGTGACTCTACATTTAATTTACTTCTGTAACAACTATCCACAAGTCGTTACGTGACACGTGTCCTTTCATTGCATTATAATATGTGCCCGGTAGCAACCAGAAAATTTATTTCAGGGTTATGGACCTGCAACTCAAGTGCGTTGGTTACAGGAACGGCCTTTGCGTCCAGTTACTGTTATTGGTGCTAATGCAGGTAGTCGTGGTTATTTCCAACAGCGAGTTGCATTACCGCAAGGACCACGACTTCCTTACAAAAGACTTCGAATTGGTTGAATTTTAGTATTATCTGCTGAAGACAAATTAAGTTGATTTTTAACTCCCTAAATTTTCTCATATACTCGAAGTCTCGATTACGCATAACTCTGACAGCAAACATTTACCTCCCTTCATTGATAAAATTGATTAGTGTTGATGAGACATTATAAACGGGTCCAGAATAGTGCTGATGTACACTATCCTAGCTCTATTCAGATATTTGCGTCATAAGACATTGATTATAACATATGTATAAATTACTTTCATGTACAAATATCCGTGCGGTTTACAATCCCTAAAATTTTGTTGTTACTAGTCATAAAAATTTGCTCAGGTCTCGGCAATGTACGCAACTCCATTGTCGGAGATTATAATTGCATTACTGTGCAGATTTTGTGAAATGTTTTTTTTCTGTTCTAATAAATACGTTTTCTGCATTATTGTAGATCATTTTTTATTGTATAATTTAGGGCACCTTTACTGTTGCTTATATATTTTTTGCCTCACTCGTATCTGTTTTTCATTATTTTAAATCATGATTTAATTACGATGTTACTTCATGATTTTAGCATTGTATTAGTAGCATTTGCATTGTATTACTAATTATTTCAAAAGTTATTGAAGCGATTTTCGAATTGCGATTATTTAGGCCGAGTAACAAGTATGGAAGAAGAAGAGTGATATGACTGGAGGGACTTTTTTTGTCTTCCCTTTTTTATTTGAGAGTATTTTCAATTGAATGAATAAACGATCATGACGAATAATAGTACACTATTTGACAAATTTCACATTCATGTGTATATAAATGTGAATTTTTATACGCATCTACAAATATGGAAATATTCGAACTTAACTGGCTGCCATTGTGAGGTGGGGTGGTTGTAGAGATATTTTTGAAAGACGTATCCAGTAGCATTGCCATCCAGGGACGGCAGTTACGCGATGAGTTTGTCAATTAAAGCCTCTTGAATGATTGAGTTTGAATGTAGGTGTGAAGGGGATTTTTATAGAACGTACATCATTAAAGATTAGGGATAAACATGTGAGAATGAAGAAGAGATGAGGAATGCGACGGATAGAAGTGATGAAAAACGAGAGAAGAGGACTCATTCAGTGGGGTGGCAAGATTTCTAAATGAATTTGAGGATTGAAAAAGACTAGCGTGGATGGCGGCTATATTGATCGAGAAGTTACACTGAGTGAAATAAGATGGGATGGAAATTGATTCGAGTGGTGGTAGTGACTTTGTTAGATGAAAGGAAGCTAGACGTAGTATGGGTAGTTTGAGGGATGGTTAGACAAGGCGAACAAGCAGAAGCTGAAAGCTTGCGTCGGTTTCTTTCGTCTAAACTGAGGAGCTACAAGGATTACTACTAACTACTACTACTACTACTACTAATAGTAATAGTAATACTAATAGTAATACTAGTACTACTACGACTGCTACTGCTAACGACACGTAAGCGGCTAGCATTATTGATATTTTATTTATGTATCGTATTTTTGTTTACAGTGTTGTTTCGTTGACAGTAATTGATACGCAGTGAAAGATGAACGATGTGTACCATCCTGGTTCCGGTGGATCCAAAGGATTCCCACCACCTCCTTATGGTTATCCAATGCATTGTAATATGTCTCGTGCCTTTCAAGAAATGACCGATGATGAACGGAAGTGCCTCGATGAGCGAAAATACTGGTGCTTTCTGCTTTCAAGGTTATTTTCATTTCTTACGCATTCAATCCTTCGATCTCTTAACCAATTACGTACATATCAATTAATTTTGCTGAGTGGTTGAATTACCTGTTCAATACTACTTTATCATTCCCTCGTGTATCACTCATTTTATGGGATGAAATTCCATTGTTTTGCTAAAAGTCTAAAAAATACCCTGAAACATTTTATTTTAATCGAAATGATAAAGAACGGAATGAAAATAAGGGCGAAATAATTTCATCACGAATTTCCGTAATTTCTTTTGTGGTATTTGATATTATACAGTAAGTGGTTAAATGATAAGCACTAATAGATGCTGCAATGCAGTCATTCGAGATGAATCATTTAAATTCAACAATGATTAAAAAGGTTTTGTTTTGAGTAATAACTTAAGTTTAAGTGCAATATGGGAAAAGTAGAACAATTATAGAGCTAGCAAATTATTAGTGCTAGCAGTTAAACAATTAGCATGATCGATAGAAGAAGCATGTAATCATCGCTGTCAATAATGTATTTCATTCCTTGCCTGTCCGATCCCTTCTTTTTTTTTCCTGATCGTAGTAATTACTAAGTAGTATAATTTCTACCTTTCACTGTAATTTTTGCAGCCAAAACTATTCATGTGATTTTGAATTACTAATTTCTTGAGGTGCAATTAACAAGCATATCACCGATATCGTTATTATCTCAAGTGAGAAATTAGCGGTGCGAAGTAATTGTTTCTTCAGCAAATGATGATTCATGAGTCAATTTACTTTTTTACTGCATTAAAAATAACTGATACATATACTTGAAACTTTTCACTTGATAATTTTAACTTTCCTGATCATAGGGTGCATGTTGTAGATGAAGAGAGAATTTACATTCACACCAAAATAAGTTCTAAAATGAAACATATTTTTCACTCTCAACTTTAACTTGCTGAATTGCAAGAATCTGATCGAAAACGCTGATATAACATTATGTTCTTAACTTTGTTCCACCTTCTAGTCCTTCTTTTCCAAAATTTTAACCAAACCTTGATGTATTTGCAAACTTGAAATCTGAAACGTGAATGATTTGCGAGGAAATTCCGAATTGATCACTTTCTTAAAAGGAACCGAAGTGACAAGAAAAGAAAAATTATAATTATGAAATATATATGTATATATTTAATTTAATGAAAGTTCCAATGTATGAGTGAAACAGTGATGTAAAAAATTTGCTTTATTAACTTTTTTTCCACATTTTCTCTTAAGGCATTAATTTATTGCACAAAAAAAATGGAAAAATTTAAATTAAAAAATAATTTTATTTTTCTATTCACAAAGTTTATTTATTTAGTTTTGAAATTATCCAAGTAGAAACTAAACAAGGAAAAGAATGAACAAAACAAAATTTTTTTGATACTTCAAATTAGGGAAATTTTTTGTTGTTTATTTTTTTAGCATAGTAACGTTTTGTGTATCAATGCTCTTGGTTGTTATTTGGCGAATAATAGCACATATTTTTTGTCAACGAAGAGAACGCGATGAAATTGATACTGTATTTGATCAAGTAAACATTTTCCACTTTCTTTCACGTTTACGTCTGTGCGTACGTGTGTTGAGCCACGTTAATGCGTGTAAGTTTTATCCACCTCTTAATCATACCTTAATAAAAGGTTTATGATGTCTCTTCTTTAACACTAATCAATTTTATCAGTGAAGGGAGGTAAATGTTTGCTGTCCGAGTTATGCGTAATCGAGATTAATAATTAATTAATAATTAATTATGCTTTCATAACATCTTATCATACGTCAATAAAAGGTACAAAATTAATTAATAATTAATTATGCTTTCATAACATCTTATCATACCTCAATAAAAGGTACAAAATTAATTAATAATTAATTATGCTTTCATAACATTACATATATAGATTTTTTCAACTGATGATAAAATGAGTGAGAGATGAAAAATGTGGCTAGTGATATTTGCTAGTTAAACCGTATATTTTATTGTGATCGTTTTAGGATGAAGGAAAGCATGAATTGTTAAAAGGTGATATAAGTGGTATTACTGTCAAACAGGAAGAAGTACATATTGGTTGGATGACAGAAGCGAAAGATTGGGCTGGTGAATTGATATCAGGTCAAAGTATGACAGGCCGAATTTTGGTTGTATTAGTATTTGTTCTATCTATTGGTTCCCTTATTATCTATTTTTATGATGCCTCACAGTAAGTGATTTGTATTTTATGATTTAAAATATCATTTGATTAAAATAAGTCATTAGTTGGGTTTGTGGGAAAAGAAATTTTTTTTTAACAAAATATAAAGTACAATATATTTACTATAATAAGATTTGTGGAAGCAACTAGAAATATGAACTTGAATAAATTTTCAAAAATTAACAGTTTCATCGCACTTCTTTTTCCACTTTTTTCTTCCCTTTTTTTTTGGTACAGAAAAAAATAGCTTTATTTTTGGAAAATAATAAGAATTTATCAAATTATGTTAGGAAATAATGAAATGCTTTTGCTCCATACCTCGCCTTGCTTCATATCATATTCCTCCTTGTAAATAATTTTATTATTATTATTATTATTATTGTTATTAATTATTTAAAATTTAGTGAATTTTTGTCAACGTATCAAAATTTCAGTCCAAATTTTCAAGTGGAGACATGTGTGTCATGGTCCGATAGTCCATCACAACAAATTGATCTCGGCTTCAATATTTTTTTTCTCATTTATTTCTTTATAAGAGTTTGTTTTCTTTACACTTTCATTTTAAAGCTTATCACTTATTCGATACTGTCATTTTTAGCATAATTTAAATTAGGATCGTATATTGCAGATAGTAGACATACATTATTTCCATCTTCAGTTATATCAGATGTTTTCTTACAGTTTATTGCTGCTTCTGACAAAGTATGGTTTTTATTAGAAGTTTACAGTTTCATCGATTATTTCACAATACCACCGAGCTTTGTTGCTATATATTTGGAAAGAAATTGGCTAGGTATATGTTTTTAACTAATTATTTCTTAAAAAAAATTGTTGAAATTTTATATGATTCGTTTCAAAAATAAACTTCAGAAAAATAAAAGTTGTTGTATTATTATTACTATTTATTATTTATTATTTATTATTTGTTATTTGTTATTTGTTATTTGTTATTTGTTATTTGTTATTTGTTATTTATTATTTAGTATTTATTATTTATTATTTATTATTTATTATTTATTATTTATTATTTATTATTTATTATTTATTATTTATTATTTATTATTTATTATTTATTATTTATTATTTATTATTTATTATTTATTATTTATTATTTATTATTTATTATTTATTATTTATTATTTATTATTTATTATTTATTATTTATTATTTATTATTTATTATTTATTATTTATTATTTATTATTTATTATTTATTATTTATTATTTATTATTTATTATTTATTATTTATTATTTATTATTTATTATTTATTATTTATTATTTATTATTTATTATTTATTATTTATTATTTATTATTTATTATTTATTATTTATTATTTATTATTTATTATTTATTATTTATTATTTATTATTTATTATTTATTATTTATTATTTATTATTTATTATTTATTATTTATTATTTATTATTTATTATTTATTATTTATTATTTATTATTATTTATTATTTATTACTATTATTAATTATTATTATTATTACTATCATTAATTATTAATTATTATTAATTATTTATTATTATTAATTATTAATTATTGTTATTGTTGTTATTGTTATTATTATTATTAATTATTGTCATTATTATTATTATTATTACGTAGTATCCTCTTTTTTGTTTTAATTAAAAATGTATTTTAGGGTTACGTTTTTTACGAGCATTACGGTTAATGACCGTGCCAGATATTTTGCAATACTTGAATGTGCTGAAGACATCGTCATCCATACGTCTCACTCAACTTCTTTCAATATTTATATCTGTTTGCTTAACAGGCGCTGGATTTGTTCATGTTGTAAGTAATTAAATTATTTAATTAAGAATATATTTTGTATTTTATGATTAATTTTCTACCAATATTACGTACAGTATTAGTAACTGTTACCTGTTCGGTTCAGAGCATGATAATTTCGGTTTTGATTTCTATTTAACATTAACTCAACTAGCATAATATACTTTCATATACACATATGTATGCTAATTGGATTACTTTTATTTATGCACATTTATATTTCAGCTTGAAAATAGCGGTGATCCGTTCAAAAATTTTGCTAATACACATCGAATAACTTATTGGGATTGTGTTTATTTCCTACTGGTTACAATGTCCACCGGTTTGTTAGTATCCTTCTTATCATCTAAATTTTCATCTGTTAAATTGAACAATTTTTGCGGATAAACAGGGTAGTAGCAAAATTAATTTTGATATTTGATTTTAATGCAAATAGGTTGGTTAACTATAGATTTAATGTTGTTGATTGTCAGTGAATGATTGAACGAGAGGAAAACTGCTAATTCTCTACAGTCATTTTCTTCATCATTTTTGTTTTAAAATGATGTGTGAATAGGTTTGAAGATTATATGTAACCTTACTGCCTTGTGGTTCAAAATTAAATCATTTAATTAAAATTATAAGGTATCTGTTGATGTTGCCACATTCCTCCACTAAGCAGTACCTCCAATAATAATTCATTCATTCAAAGTAACACTCTAGATAGATACTAGCTAGCCATCAGTGCTATTCTGTTTATCGATTAAATATGCTTTAAAATTTAGGTTGATTGTTTACTTAAATGATATCATCGGTGCTTGTTCGTGTTGAAAATGATATGATAGGGTGTGTGATCGATAGTTGTTTCAGTTGGTTATGGTGATATCTACTGTACAACGTTTCTGGGACGATTGTTTATGGTATTCTTCATTCTTGGTGGATTGGTATGCTGCATATTTCAATTTTTCACGAAGAAATTTGGAATAATTTAACAATGTTCTTACCATTGCTCATATGTTATCTTTTTTTTTTGTTTTACATTGCAGGCAATGTTTGCTAGTTATATACCAGAAATAGCTGACTTGATTGGATCAAGGCAGAAATACGGAGGTGAATATAAAGGCGAGCATGGCAAAAAGTCAGATACAATGCTTCTTAACATGCTTGTTTGATATTTGAAAATTATGAACAAAATTTGATTTAAAATAATTGTTTTATGCTTTAGAAAAAAACTGTTATATTATCGCTTTAATTCTTCACTTTTATATTCATCAACTAGTTTGCATGGGAAGAATGGGGGGAGGGGGGGTTTAAATAAATGAGAAGAAATTAATGTATATATGTATTCATATATATATATATATGTATATTTTTTCAGGCATATTGTGGTTTGTGGTTATATAACATACGAATCTGTCAGTCATTTTCTGCAAGACTTCCTTCACGAAGATCGAGAAGATGTTGACGTAGAAGTGGTTTTCTTGCACAGGTTTCAACCCCTTTCTGAAAAGAAAAAAATTTTTTTAAAATCATTTTTATGATGTCTTTTCTAAGCTCAACAAAATGGTAAATTTATAACCAGGATTTTCTTACAGAGTACCACCAGATCTTGAATTGGAAGGTCTTTTCAAACGACATTTTACAAAGGTTGAATTTTTCAGTGGAACAGTTATGGATTCTATCGATCTTTCACGTGTAAAAGTAAGCTTCTTTCAGTGCTTTATATGTTTCAACATATGAAAATATTTTGAAAATCAATAAATTAATTACCGTATATAAAATGTTCAATCCAAATGAATCATTTCTATTCAGGTTGATGAAGCAGATGCATGCCTGGTGCTTGCTAACAAATATAGCAGTGATCCAGACGCAGAAGATGCTGCAAATATTATGCGTGTTATTTCAATTAAAAATTACAGCTCCGATATACGCGTTATTGTACAGTTAATGCAATATCATAATAAGGTTTTGCCAATTCATTCTACCTCATTACTACTATTACTAACCTCGTTCTTCGAATTTTCCTTCCATCCAATTCATTGTTGATTTTGAATTGTTGTTCAGTAGTTGATCACTCATAACGTCATCAATTTAACCGTTTTATCCGTTCGGTGCTTAAACGTTTAATTGATAGCTAATTTTCACTTTTTGCTTTAGGCTTATTTGCTAAACATCCCTTCATGGGATTGGCGTCGTGGTGATGATGTTATTTGTTTGGCCGAATTGAAGCTTGGATTTATTGCTCAATCATGTCTTGCACCTGGCTTTTCAACAATGATGGCTAATCTATTTGCGATGCGTTCCTTCAAAACGGTTCATTTCGTTGGTAATTTAAAAAATAAAGGAAGTCAAAAAATTTGCCCAACTTTTAACTGTTCGAGTGGTATGGATGGCATCTGTGTGTTCAGTCATGAATAGATTATCAAACGTAAAATTGTTCTATTTGATGCAGATGTTTTCACACTTCTACTCTTCGTTATCTCTCTTGCAACAGCACTGTTTTTGCTTTGCTTGAAGCTTTCCTTAAATAATAGCTCATCGCTTATATTTTAACACTTAACACGTTTTAATCAAATTTTTCATTCGCAATACGCATGATAATTTAAAATCGCTTTCGTGCTGCGTTTTATTTGTTGTCTCAACTAACTGATCAGAATGCAACATTTGAAAACTTTCGGAATATCACCTGTTCACCCGCACCTATTAAGGGTTGCGAATGGCACACGTTCACCTCACCTATTGGGGTTGCCAATTTTCAACTTCTTAATTCTGTTAGCATTTGTTCTCATTTGCATACATTTAGCGATTGGTTTCCTAGCTTTCATCTAAATTGATTTTTCTTCATTTCAGGTGGAGTACCACATACATGGCTGTTTCCGTTATCAAAGAATTTTAATCCCACTATCACCCCTGCTACTTTAATAATTTACCGCTTTTCCTATAACATTTTAACATGAATTCAAACAATTTCAGTCACCACACACTCCACTGTGGCTGAATGATTACTTACGTGGTGCTGGTATGGAAATGTACACCGAGTCGTTGTCCTATTCATGTGTTGGTATGACTTTCACGGAGGCTGCCGAGTTCGTTTTTCCTTTAACTTTTGTTCTGCTATTGAAAATTAAAATTAATAATAAAAACTTTTTCCAGGTTAAAAAGTCAGATAAATCATTGTTGTGTTGGGTGATGCGCATAAAAAGTTAATATGTTTATAGGCGCAAAAATATAATACGCTTAACAGTGCTTTAACTTAACAGTGTAGCTGTGCTTTAAATTGTAACTGTGGTTTAAAAGTTCAACCATGTATTGTGCAGTAACTTACTTGCGTCCATATGTGTTCTGTGCAGTACTCATTCGTTTCCTATTCGTCATAGAAGATTGAAATGTGAAATTCTAAAGTTTCTAACTCAAAAAAAAACTTGATTTGGCAAATGCAAAGTTCCAAATGCGAAATTTAAATTTTAAATTTCATCATCACGCTGTAGTGGACAACTGTCAAGAAGATTATTTTACAGTGATGAGGTGAATTTCCCGTAATGAATCAGAACCCATTTCATAAATTTCAGTCCCGCAATACGCCGGACTGGTTAAATTTATACCTGTGTGGTGCAGGAATGGAAATGTACACAGATACATTATCACACGGTTTCGTAGGGATGACGTTTCCGGATGCAGCTGAGTAAGCACAGCGAATGCGTTTAAGCTAATTTTTTTTGCTGGCTTGATCATACTTTAACTTCTAAGCTAACAGTATACAGTGATTAGCTGATTATACTGTAACAGCAATGAAATAATATGGCACTTTAATTAAGCACAGATTCCTCAAAGAAATTATCCATTGAAGCTAGAATTAGACGGATGAATGAGATTGGAATTAATATTAATAAATCCATTGAAATAATATTAGAAATCCATGTTTGTTACGGAAGACTTTCATCCTCTTGTCTTGCTAAAACAAACATTTATAATTTATGCAATTCCAAGTGTATGATTTTGTAATAATTATGCATTTTTCATAGAGTACGTTTACTTTTTTTTTTTACTATTAATAAACAAAGTAGAATATACTCTTATCATCCTCGTGTAGGCAATGTGTTTAAATTAAATTGTTCAGCGAATTTCTTTTTTCCTTATTTACTTACCATAATGTATGCGATTTTTTTTGCGTATACATTAGCAAAATATCATCTTGTTTGATGCAATTTCACAAAAAATTTCGTTAGATGTTCTGAAATTTTCATTATTATAATTTTTGCAATAGCTAAAGGAAATATGAAAAGACAGAACAAAACAAAAAAAAAAGCACATTCCATTAATTTATTTTTTGCAAGCAATCTGTTGCACTGTGAGTGTTTTTACTGTGAATTAAATTTTTTTTTTTTAAAAAAAAAAAAAAGAAAGAGGAAATGTGGGAAGGAAAAGTGGCGAGGAGTTTGTTTAGTAAAACATGTGAATTCAGTGTGGAACATTCCTTTTTTTTCTTTTCGTTTTTCAGTTTGCTTTTCACACGTTTGGGCCTACTGCTGCTGGCCATTGAGCTTAAAGATGATGAGAAGAAAGAGTGCAACATTGCAATTAATCCCGCTCCAACGATCACAATTCAACCGCAAACACAAGGATTCTTCATAGCTCAATCAGCTGATGAAGTGAAACGGTACGATTAAATGTTTTTAATGAAATGTTCATTTTTATTCATAAATTAATTTTGTTCCTTCTCTTCTTTCATTTTCTAATTGTATTTTCAAGTGAAAATGGATAAAAATTAAGTGAAAATTGCAGAGCATTTTATTGGTGTAAACAATGCCATGAAGATATTATGGATATATCACTCATTAAGAAATGTAAATGTCGAAATTGTAAGTTTTTGATTTGAATTTGGTAAAATTTATTGGATTATTTTGTACGTTGTGAAATTTATTGGTCAATTCGTTACGATATGTTTATGTTTTCTATTGTTGGCATAGTTGCAATATTATCCGTTTTTTTATATTTTATAAAAATTAAAAATATTCTCAAACAATTTCATACATTTCATCGTTTATTGCCCTTTTTTTTCCTCCTGTTTTTAAACTTTCACATTTTTCAGTGGCTCTTTTTCGAAAAGGAGCAAAACCAGTGCAGTTATCCAAGCGAATTGGTTAGTTTTCTGCATAATCAGTAACATTTATGCTATCATTTCATGTATTTACAACTAGTAAATGGTTTACTATTTTATTAAGTGGTCAATTTAATAGTAAAATCAACGAGTGAGCAACGAAAGAATACGTTTTCGTTGCTTACAATGAAAACGAAAAACTTGACGTTCCTACAAACAGTTTCAGACAGCGATACGAAAAACAGCTATCTAAACGCCTTGGATGATGTTGGTAGTAAGAAATGCTTTGTTTTTGCTGGCTAACCTTTTCGATTACTTACAATTTGGACAATTTAATCCATTTTGTTTGTTTCATAGTTTCTATCATTTTAGTGCTTTCTTTGCTTTTTTTTTTTCATATTTTCAGCTCGTGCAACACCTGTGTCTAATGCAGCAAATGATACAACAGTACAATTGCGTAGGATTGATGAACGGTTAGTTCGAAAATTAACATTTCCCACAAGTATTTTAACGTGCTCAGGATTAAAGTGATGGAATGGCTATTGGTAGATTAGCATAGGATAAGCAATTACAGATGTAATTTGATGATATTTAATAGGAATGCAGTGCAGATGCTGAAATGAATGCTCATTGTTATAGGCGTTCGTTTGGACGAAAAAACTCATTAAGTTTGCCTCCAGAAGGTCGAATTATTGACTTTAGCAAGGAATTCGAGCAGCAAGATATGAAATACGACAGTACAGGGATGTTTCACTGGTGTCCGGCAAGGACACTTGAAGAATGTGTTTTGGTAAATGAAATTATTCAGTAATTGCCATAGTTGATGATTGCTCGAATGGGGGGACGATCAGATTGAGGCTGAAATTTAAGATTCTCTCTTTTGCATGTCTTTTTGTTTGTCGATTTTCGAAAGTATTTCTTCTAAAATAACAACTGTAAAAAGAAGGTGAAGTTGGAATGTAGCTGTATGAATAAGTATTCCCGGACATTTCAGGATGCACATATACATAGCGAATTTTTTCAGGATCGTCATCAAGCAGCTATGACAGTACTTAATGGACATGTGGTTGTTTGTTTATTCGCCGATCGTAGTTCACCATTAATTGGTCTTCGCAATTTTGTCATGCCTCTTCGTGCCTCAAATTTCCATTATCATGAACTCAAACATGTTGTTATTGTTGGGGACGTGGAGTATCTGAAAAGAGAATGGAAAACTTTGTATAATCTACCAAAAATTTCAATTTTAAATGTACATTTTAATTTATTCCTCTAGAAATGAGATAATGCAAGTGAAGCTTCCCCATTTCTCACTGTCAACCATTCATTTTGAAAAGAGTTTGAGCGTTTATGATCAGGAAAAAGTGACGAGAATAGTGACATATAGATATTATTATTGATTATGGAAGAAATTTGAATATGTTAATGCAGGTAACTAAATTATAACTATATTTAGTTTCAGCTTTTATTCCTCATTTTAACTGTTCTACCTCTTCCTGTGATGTAACCCAAAATTTCCATCAACATTTAGCAGAAAAAAAAAAACCTCCACAGATTTATAAACAATTAAGAAGAGATGAACTTTCATTACGGTAGTCTTACCCATTTCAGGGATCGCCATTATCACGAGCAGATTTGCGAGCAGTAAATATAAACTTATGCGATATGTGTGTTATTGTATCAGCTCGTATACCAAATCCAAATGAAGATCCAACACTTGCCGATAAGGAAGCCATTTTAGCATCATTGAACATCAAGGCTATGCAGGTTTGTTGTCCACTGCCGTTGTGAACTGTGTTCCAGTGATACATTTGTCGTTGATGATGAAGCCTGCATCAGTGTTTTGAAGCATTAGTGCTGCGGAGAGCAGATTTAATTACCTAATTTGGTTTGCTTACTGTAGATGACCCAGGTATTTTGTCTATCCTTTAGTTGTTAATGCATTGTCCGGAATTTGCTAGACTCTTACATCTTATTGCTTTGAATTATCTCTAATCATGAATCCCTCACTCACTCACTCATAACTATCATTATTAAGATCGGTTCAGTCTTTTTCTTATAGATATTGTTCGGCGACGTAAACCGTCATCTACTTCTTATTCAAATTTCCCTTTCATATTCTACCGATGATCTTGTTGTTTTCAATTTCAAAGTGCTATAAACATCAATGCAACTATTACTTCATTTTCAGTTTGATGACACTCTTGGTTTTTACCCGTTACGACAAACTGGTGGGACCGTTTCGTCGCTTGGTAGTCCGTTGTCATTGCAGAAAAAAGGCGCCCGATTTGGCACTAATGTACCGATGATTACTGAACTCGGTAAAGTGTTACTCTAATGTTCTAAATAGTTGAAGCCTTTGTGACTTTTCAATCGATCAACGAAAACCAGGCATATTTCCATCATGAAGTTCTAGATGAGTTCTCAGAACTTCTTAGAAATCAACTAGTTATTGTTTGATTGTTTATTTAATATGTTTCATTGAAGTTAACGACTCCAATGTACAGTTCTTGGATCAGGATGATGATGATGATCCAGACACCGAGCTCTACCTTACTCAACCTTTTGCTTGTGGCACCGCTTTCGCAATATCTGTCTTGGATTCTCTGATGAGCACTGTAAGTCTCTCTTTCCGCAATAATGGAAAATTGGCGCAAGGTAAAACTGCGAGAGACAACGCTTAAAAGTTGACTAAGAAACTAACACCTTTTCTCCCTGACTTTGCAGACTTATTTTAACGATTCTGCTTTGACGCTGATTCGAACACTGGTAACAGGAGGTGCTACACCGGAAATGGAGCTGATATTAGCTGAAGGCGCAGGATTACGAGGTGGATATAGCACACCAGAAACATTGAATAATCGGGACCGATGCAGAATTTCACAATTAGCTTTACAAGATCGGCCATTCGAAGGAATTACGGTGACTTGCTTTTCTTACGAGATTTAAATTTGTCGTATTTGAATAACTGTCATGAATATATAAAAAAGTGCTTTCAGACGGGTAGTTCCTATGGCCAAATGTTTAGCATCGCACTAAAAAACCATGGACAACTTTGCATCGGACTGTACCGATTACACGATCAAGCGGCGGCCGACTCTAACAAACGATATGTCATTACAAATCCACCAGCCGAACTACGACTGTTATTAAGCGACTATGTATGTTTTGTTTGTTCTGTTACAGCGTTTTAACTTATTCTATATCCTTCATAAAAATATAAAAATAATGTACCACAGATATGTTCATTAAAAGTGTTTTAAATGATTTTCAAATATAAATAAGATGCATAACAATGAAAGAAAATCACAAACGAAGTGCAACACCAATTCAATGAGGTAACTCTTATTTTTCAGGTCTATGTGCTGGAACAATTTGATCCAGGTTTGGAATACGAGCCAAGGAAAAATTTCCTATGATTTTTTGTGCTAGTCTATTTTTCTTATTCCACTTGAAAATGATGTAGCTCAAGACTGCTCTACCTGTAACATCTAATCAATAAAGAAGCCCCTGTCACTATAGGGAATGTGTTATGGTGAGCTAAAATATAAAGCAAGGCTTTTAGCAATTCTAGCTAACAATTGTAACTCAGATAAATTAACTTTCCCAAATTCATTTTTAAGCCATTGTTTTGCCTGTGTATTAAAAGAAATGTGTACAATACACAAATAAATCACATGTAAAATTTGTAATAAATTCTTTTTATATACAAATTTACAACACAACAAACAAGTAACCAAATATTAAAAGAAAGATAGGAAGCCTTCATGTCTCCCATTATTTACCATTTCTCATTTGCACACTATCAACATTGCGCATCTGCTGGATATCTTTATGCAACGTCTCGATCAAATGTTCTAGTTCCTTATTACCACCTAGATTGTTAATATGCGAAACCAGCGTATCATGTAATTCTTGTAAACGTCTCAAGGTGTATCTACAAGGGATAACTCACAAATCATTAAGTAACAGAAAAATAATGAAACTCATGATGCGCAAGCAAAGCGCTTAACATGGAAAAACGTTTACCCGAACGCTCCTCGTTCTTCTATAATTCGTATACAGTGCTTCTTAATTTCCACTTCTTTAGGCTTTTGACGTAATATGTCTGAAAGATTAAGCACAAACCAGTGGAATAAAAAATTCTGACACATTCCTTAAACGGTCATGATGTTACATTTAAGATAGGAAAATCTTTATTTGATAAATTATGATAATTACTAATAATTTCGTCGTCGTTACTTTTTTTGTTAATGGCAACTATAATAGGGAAAGAGAACTTCCCTTCCGTAAGATCTTCAGCAAATGTCTTCTGTTCTGCATATGAGTGAGAACAAAGATTGATGTAATCATCTCTGCAACATTTATCTAAGCAATTAAAAAGAATGAGGCGGAAAAGGACAAATTGCATGAATAAAAACTTAGGATGCGAAACAGTTACCTGATCTGGAAATAAACAGCCAAATCTCTTATCAGGGGTTTAAAGTCGTATTGCTTTTCCCCAAACAATTCCATCAATTGCACTGTCAGAGCGAACAAACCACCCGTTTCTGAAAAATTTTATTGCAAGCGAAATGAATCTTCATCAAATCTATCGAGGTAAAATTCACAACTTCATCCTAACTAACGGTTGACACATACTTTGTGCCGCCATTTGCTCATACTGCTCCTCGGTTGGGCATTGAACTATATCTCGCCAATACAATTCCTTTCCCTGTCCACGATGCAGTTCCAGCAATTGTTCTAAATATTATAGGATTAAGTGGAGAGCTAACACAGTGTCAGTATTTTCGTGTAAACCTGGCGAACATCTCTTTTCTTTCTTCAGAATGGAGAATTATATCAAAACGCAATGAATCGGATTCGTTCCATATCCAAAATCTCAAAATGTTTACCAGATTTAAATTCTGACTCCTAGGTTTGGCACATAAGAGCATTTTAAACTCACACAGAGGAAAATAATTGATAAAAACCTGTAAAGATCTTCGCAGCTTCAAATTTGCCCAACAACATGCACTTAGAAAGTGCTGCAAAATACACATAATTCGCTGTGTTGATTGTACGCGGAATCCCATAAATGCTATGTGTTACAGGTAATCCACGTCGTAGAAGCGAGTTATCTTCGATATCATCAATCCTGTAATTTTAACTAAAACAACTAATAAAAACATGCCACATTACTTCCGTAAGTAAAGATTTTGAAATCCTTAAGTCCTGCATAATTTCGAGGAAATTAAGCAGTTGGGACTGCTTGCAACAACCTCTCCATAGCCAAGCAACACACAAGCTTACATAAGTGAGGCGTTGTGCAGCATTTCCACCACATTCATGATGGAATCCAGTATTTGTATATCGACTTGCAACCAAAAATTAAATGCCTTTGCTAATTGGCTCCTTAAGCGTTTCCCAGGTATCTTCAATATATATTCGTATGGTGCGAGCAATTGCGCCGCATCATCCGCCATTTTGCAACAAAACTGGAGCAAAGAACTAATTAGGAACCAAACGATGCCACTTTTAGTAAGTGCAAAAAATGTAAGACAACGAGAAATGAAGTTCCACATTTCAAAATCAAGATGAATAGCTCATTCCGACCCATTTCATCACAAACAAAGATATCTGTTAGTCGCTGTTCGTATGTAGTAACGAATGCATTTACGGCATGAATAATTTTTATTTACATTATACAATTACATGACATAACATATAAAATCAGCACTGCACTGCTGTTCCAGTTTCTCGGACATATTCTACGCATTTGCTAGGGTCTGTTGGGAAATATTTTTGACATCGAGTCATTATTCTTTTAAACGCCTGAAATGCTCACTCTAAGTTTTCAAGGATACCAGATATGATAAATTATCTTGATGACAGTTCTACCTATCACTCTAGTACGGAACTTTTATTTCATCTCCTTCCAAAACAAACAAAAATTGACAGTAGTCACACAGATCTTACATAAGAGTAAGTCCAGATAAAATACCTAAAATTATATTTTTCCGTGCAAACCTGTATATATTTCCTTTGTGTCTCATCATTAAGTACATGGGCGATATTTGAAACATAGGCCTTTGCTGAGCCAGGTCTCTGATGCAGACCGGACCTAGTCACACCCACAGGCCACGGAGCGTTACCTATTGCCATTTCCATATACGCATTATTTGCTCTGCAATAAAAACAATAATCGGAATATGTAGATTTTAACAAATGAGAAAGTTTCTCAAGAGGAAAGCAAAACTGTTCCATTACACTGCTATATATTTCAGCAAACAAACCGGATGTAATCGCGGTCAATTATAAGAAGACGACAAATTTTTATCAAATGCTCTCGGATGTCAGCATTTACATTGTGCTTTTCCAGATTTTTCATCAATGGGCGAAGGTGTTCCATTGTTTGCTTATGCATCGTTGCCGCCAACTTGCCTTCTGCTGATCTGAAATATTAAATTTTAACTTCTTCCTCATATTTTTGCCATTCATGCTAAAATAAGGTAGAAAATTCGAAAAATTTTTTGGCCGAAAATGCTGAAATACAAACGCTTAACATCCCTGGATATTTTAAGCCACAGTCAGTGCAACTAACAGTTGCCTTATGACATCTCAAATGCACCCAAGAAAATCTCTTAATCAAAAAAGTGTCATACCTTTTTTCAACTTCATCGCGTGCATTCAATGCTCTACCCCATCGAGTTAATATGTAAGAAAAGAATTCACGAATGACATCACAGTCTCTATTTGGATTATCACCTTCACCCAGTAACTGCGCATTAGCTTCTATTCTTTCCCAAGTAGTATCAGTTACGGAGTTTGGCATATCAACATCGTGTTTACCTGGAAGCCCGGTACCGTACCAATTGGACAGTAATTACGTGGTCTAACGTAACCATAAAGTAAAGTTTAAGAATAGATATTCATTTCGCAAGCGCGAAATAAACTGCAAAAACATATGAAACTAAACCTCGAATACCTTAAATTCACTAAACTTGATGTGTGTAATAGCAGTGAAAGCCAGATAAGTTTCGAAGCGACAAACTCCATCTTAATTCACCTTTCCAAATTTATAAAATATTTCAAGAAACTGGAAGTTTCTAACTGATTATCTCAAAGATTTGATTCATATATGAAACATGATATGGAGTACCAACCAGTATATTGTTCCCCCTTGATAACTTCTTCTATCAGTTCATGGTCTACTTCCTTCATAGCAGACTGGAAATCATTTTTCCATCCCTCTTTCATATCAGGCTAAAATAAAAACAACATATGATGGATTGATATAATGAAATCGAACTTTATGTAAATTTAAACAATATGAACAACATTAGTACGAAACGAGAAACCACAGGCAACAAATGAAAGCAAACATATATGCAACAAGAATCAAAAACTTACTTGCTCGATTTCAAGTTTACGAAGACGAGCCCGAGATTCCTGCTCTGTTTCACCAAACAGCGTAATCGGCTGACTTCGACTCCTCAACCTTCTTATGACATCTGCTCGTGGTAAATCATCACAGCTTAATTCTGGTTCAGTGCGTATTTCCCTCGCTTGATTTTCCTTCCGTGTCGAGCCTTCACTTTTCGTCTATCAAAATGAACATTAAAGTCTAAGTCCACAAAGATACGACTTTGTAAATCTACAACCCTCAAAATCAAAATTAAGGTACGGCGTATGATGTCAGAGAATTATCAGCTACTATTCCTAGCTTTCAGGGTGACAGGGTACTGAATATGAACTTACAACAGTTACAGAAGTTGGTGCTACTGTTCTCTGTTTCGCTTGATAATTCTCTCGATTCTTTTGTTCTTCCTTCTGGAGCAATTCGCTGCGTTTCAAATATTTCTTATTTGGGATCTGCAGGAAAACAATGACTTATTTAAGACTTACAAATCGCAGACACACGTACTTCCCTGACTTATCAGTTTTTATCCAGCATCTTGTTATGCAAACCTTTGTAGCATCGTGTCTCAGGCAAATACTTCCGCTGCTACCAGTTACATTTTAAGCAAAAACGATACACGTCAAACACTCCACTTCATTAGAAGTAAATAATTTTAATCAAAAAATACATAGATGAATGCACCTCAACTTCCTTAACTTGCTTCCTTTTGCGCTCAATTTCCATCCTCAAAATATCCATCTCTTCCTGAAAATGGCAATGATGATGTGTTCTAACGATCACACAATTTCTAGAATACCATCTAGAGGGCCCGAAAATGAATTGACTTTGTTAGGAAATAATAACATAATTCGCCTGTTCCTGAAATGTTCGCCGCACCCTCAAGCTCAATAGACTCGGACCCGAACCACCTCACAACACCACCACGAACAACAAGTTCCGATCATGTTCATGTAAAAATGTTCGCAACCCAAACACGAACCTGCTATAAAGTGCACATGAGCTGCAGCGAGGAACTTAGGTTAGCGTCTGTCATCTATCAAATCTTTCTGCTCTTTTAATAGTGTATTCTATCGAATCTCTTTGAAAAGGCTTATGTTTACATTTTTTCAACTTCCTCATACGATGCTATTTTTTTTCACGTGTTGGCCTCGCTCGCTTGCTCACGTGCTTTGCGTGGCGTAGCAATGTTTCTTTGCGCCAACGGCAGGTGTAGCAATATTGCAGGAAGAATAAATGAAGAGAAAATAATGATGAAGCCAAAAACCAAACGCACCATGTAACACATCATCAACGTGAGATACTTTCTCTGAACCTCTTCATCGAATTTTTCCACTTTGTGGATGTACGCGAAGACTTAAGCCCATACGGGGAGTGAGAGAGAGAAAGAGAGAGGGAGAGAGAGAGAGAGAGATTAGATGAAGTGTTTTCTAATTTTCCACTGTTTTTTCCATATCTCCTCAATTAAAATTGCAGCTGTTTTATAATATTTACATTATTTTACTTGCTAATCGTAAAACGTTGTATCTTATGTTATGTTATCTGTTCAATTGATTATGAAGAAGGAAGGTGGACTAATCGAGAAATTAAAATTTAAAATTAATAGATCAAGTTATATAGAAGTTCAATGGATAGAGCAGGATTAAAGCCAATGTAAAAAGTTTTCACTGGACGTCGGACAATGGTACTTTAATTTGAAATAGATGAGAACCAATGACACATGTAACAAAGAAAGAAAAGACGAAATAGGAAATGGAACTTCCTACACCTCCCATTATACATAAACAACTCTTGAATTTTCACTTAAACTTCTATTTCACACTCGGAATTATCAACAGGAATAATAACGAACGCATTAGATGCATCCTTATGATTAATGCGTTTTTGCTTTAGTTTATAGTATTTGATGCGTTTATCAAATCTTCGACTGCGGTGAGTTTTGCCGAGTAATATTAATGATTTATTTTATTATAACAGAATCAATTACTGAATGAAAACGAAAATCATTTGGTCGTTCTGATCCGACCCAGCCACGAAGTACACTTCTTTTTCTCCGCGAGAATAGATGATATTTTCGGAAGGCGGCTTTTCTCGAGATTTTTCAAAACTGTTGATCCAACATTTTTCTCTGGGATCATCCTGACAATTTCAGGGCTACGCCCTAACTGACAGACATTTCTACCGTCACAATCACTGATCAATGAAGGTGAATTAACGTGGTTGATGCTTTTCTGCTAAAACAATTTACCATCAAAACAACATCAGTGAGCTAGTTATCTGTCTATCTATATAATACATTGTAAAATTAATTCAATATTTTCTGGATAAGTTGAAAAGTGAAACTATCTGAAAAATTTATCCTAACAAAATTGAGGATAATAGCACACAACTAAGATACGGATACTTCAAGAATTTATTATTGTAAAAATAATTTGCAATAGAGGAAGCATAGTCGAATTCATAATTATACCGCAACTAAATTACAGCTTACCAAATATGGTAATCTGGATGGATTGATCGATGGTGATGATGGTCGTTTCGATATTGCTGAACGTTTTTCCATATGAAGTTGTTTGGCAGTGATAATTGCATAGTCGGACGAGCTACTATTATGAGATATTGTTGTGTCACATTTAGCTAATTCATTCCCTAAAATAATTTACAATACAAGTATTTTAATAATTTTAAAAAATTGCAGTTCATCCATTCCAGTAAATTTTGATAACAAACTATCGAATGAATCCAGTGTTTCTTGACCGATAGTTCGCGATCGTTCGTTCAAGTGAACCCGTCGTCTCATAATGGGTGTGAAAGATGGACTGTGAATGATGCTATTTCGAACATCTTGCAATGAGGAAACAATTGATCGTGTATGGTTATAATTCATTAAAGGATGTAGGCTAAAAAGTAAATTTTCTTTTTCTTTAATTAGCAGTGAAGGCATTAGGTTGGAATTCTTTTAATTTTCATCTTGAAGTATTAATTACAATGAAATAATTGGCAAATTTGCGAAATTTCACTCTCAATTTATTAAAAGTTCATGTAAAAACCGACAAAAATGCAAGGTGGTATTTTTATTTTATTTTCATTTCTTCCATTTCATCTAAATATCATCGATCAATTTTCCACATCTGTCTTTACAGGTAATAGATAATAGTCAGATGATAAAATAGAAAAAAAGTATGAGGAATATGAAGCAGTAACTTCAGTGCCACTAAACTCAAATTAGATAGTTGGATTTTAATATTTTTGAAAATGAAATTTAATTGCGTGGGAAACTGTAAGTCATAGCGCTACAGAATCCTCTCAATCATCCACACTTACCTAACCGGTCGTCCAGCTGACTGCTTGTGATTTTTTTGTGGTGTGTAAATTTTGTTAGCCGAATTACGAAGTAGCTGTTCTCGATGTCGTATTGGAGCAGCTTTAACCTTTGTTTGTTTAATTAAAACATAAGAAAAACATTTTGTTTTCGATGAAATTTAGCAATTTCGTATTTATTAACTTGAAATACTGTTCGATAATAATCATCAAATTCACCTTGTTGTGGTATAGTACTTGCAGCATTTTGTAAATCATCCCTAGCATGTAGGCCTGAATTTAAAGTGCCAGCGCGTTCAAGTTGACCTTTATTTGTTCCCGCAAATTCCGATATACGTGATAGACCTTAAATACATCGAACAAATGATCTGAGAACCAACCAATGATAATAATAGTAAGTGCAAAATTTGTGTGTTAAATTATTCCTCTTAAACAGTTTTAAAAACAGACATAAATCTAATTTAGAAAAAAAAAAGTATAACAGAGAAATTTACATCGAGCATAGTCGAAAAGTCGCAAAAATTCATTTTCAATACTTTGCTCATTTTTTTCAACTTCCGATTCTATAGCGCAGGAATCGGAACGACGATATTTCCGAATTCGTGATTCGTGTAATTTAAATGGCAACAGGAAATTCATCTCTGGCTTAATCTGGAGCGATAAAAATCTTTAATTAAGCAATTAGTAGTTGAATTATTGTAGATACAATCATTGTCGATGGTAGTGGTTACTATGAATGCTTTGATTTGGAATAGAAATTTATGTCAAATGTTGAAATCAAATTTAATCGATGTACCGTTTTCTGTAACAAATCTTCGCCATGATATGAAGCAGGTCGTGCCGGTCGACGTCTTGTCGCTTCATAAAGTTGCAATTTCAATCGTTCTAGCTATAATTAATTAGCTCTAGCACAAAAATATTATTTCAATTTTATTTTCAAATACATTTTGAAATGCTCTAGGGCAGGTGTGTACACGTCATACTTCTAACTTATACTATATTAGCAAAATTTCTGATCAACTGTACCTACCTGAGCATGGACTATAAGTAAGGATGATTGCGCACGCATCACTTCAAAATCTGATCGATTGGCATAGACATTTTTTTCAATGTAAGAAGCACGAAGTTGGCCGAGCTGAAAAAAAAGATAAGTCAGAATAGTCTAGCATTGTAACCTTAATAATTCAGTTTTTTAGCAAAAAAAGGTTTAATTTTTGAAATGAATTCATCAAATTTATCTTTGAATTCTCTATAACAAAAATTAAAATTGGAATTTTTAATCAACAAATAATCAGATAAACCTTTCGAACGATGCTAATGGTAAACGAGTACAACGCATCATATGAAGGCATTATTTCCAGCAACTGACGAATACGTTGATCATCACTGCCAATATCTGTGAATTATCGATTATTGAAAAATGAATGGAAAACAATCAAAATGAGAATTATCACTTACCTGATCCTTTGTCTTGTAACAAAGAGGAATTATTTTGCTGTAATCTTTCGATATGCTCCAAACATGCCTGATAAGCATTTTGCTCACGAAACGATTGATTGATAATCTGAAATTTTAACCAATTACTAATAGATAAAATCATACAAGCATCAAAAATATATGCATGAAATACGCATGAAAATTTCAACCAACCGCTTGACTATTCTTCATCATTTCCGCTTTCGCAACCTGAAGTTTACTGTCGAAAATTTTCAGCTTTTCTTCCACACTATCAATTGTAGCTGTTGCTCTTGCCATTATCCGATCGTTAATTGACAACTTTTCCAATGCTTCATTAAGACGGCAACGATTTCGTAGTATTCCAAGCTGTGTGAAAATGAAAAAAAAAAGCGGAAGTTAAAAAATTAAATCAAATAAAAAAAATAAACAAGGTTGTAATTTAAAAAATTTTTACAAAAATTATTTTACCTGCTTCTGAAGTGTACTCATTCGCGTCGTTAATTTCGAATGCTCCATTGATTTTTCACGTAATTGCTCAATTAATTGATTATTTCTATTTTTGATGATTGTTAATTCATTTCGTGCCATGTCATTCTCATCAAGATTTACTCGATTGTCTGTAAATATTCAGTCATTTGACAGTAGCAATTAATTGTTTAGTAAGAAAAATGAAAAAAAAATTTCTCTAACAAATATTTCAAAACTTGAAGTTAATAAACTTTGCAATAAAACAGCTCTTTATTTTAACTGTTAAAAATAAACATACATTATTAAATTTCATGTATTATGAGAATTTTAAAATTTTAAGGTTTAACTTTTCTTTCGTTTGTGATAAAATAAATAACAACCTAATAGTTAAGTGGTTTATTTATTTCATATTCAAGTAAACATTTCTACCATAATAAGCATGACAAAATTTTCCAATTTACAGTCTATTAAAATAGTGACCAATGCGCACCGAACATTGCTCGATTTGCGGGACGATTTCGTTGCACAGCTAACTTGGCGGAATTGTTGCTAGAAATGGCGGAAAGGATTGTTTTCGGTGCCGCACTCGAACGTCCATGATAATGATGATGATAATGATGATTATGATGATGATCGTGATGATGATCATGACGATGATGATGACTCTCGTCGCTCCCTTCACTGATCGGTGTTGAATTCGTTTCACGTGAGCACTTTTTACTTTCCTCTTCCTTCTAAATTAAAATTGTTAGATTAAGCAAAAAAAAAAAAAAAAAGGAGAAATTGTTTTTAACTGCAATAATTTCATTTATAATTAAGTATGAAGGAGAAAAAAAAGAAAATAAATGAATTTACACATTGACGTTGAATGTGATATTGTTTGGGAGGTTGAAGGAATGAGTGCTTGCTACCGTCTAATTCATCGTCACGTACGCTTTTCTCCGTTGCTAGACTATTCTTGCTATCAGTTGATGAAATAATCCAATTATCTGAATGTTACATAGGTACTTGTAATATCTCAAAATCAAAAAAAAAAAAAAGGAAAAAGTGGAGGCAAACATCAATTTTCACGTGATATTTTTGCGTAGGATAGTTAGTGGAAATGATTATTACGTGCATATTGCATGATTTTGTTAAGTTCATCATAAATATTGAATTAAATTACCACTTTGTGTGTTATTATCGGTGGAATGAACTGAGGTACTTTCGCTAATTTTACGTTTCCGTTTCTTCAGTATCACTTTGCATGTTATTGTTTCCTTCTTCGATTCAACCGATTTCTCCTTCTTCTTTCTCAAACCAATGATTTCGAAGAAACCTGTTCGATTTGACACTGAAAAATATTGATTGTAATTTCGAGTAGCAGCACTTGCTTTTTTGTTCTGGAACAATGAGCTCAAAGTTAATGGATAACGCTTATCACAGTGTTAAATTTATAAATAAGATTGATGATAGTTAAGTTATTAGTAGCGATTTCATCATTAAATCTCAATTTAATCATTTCTAATTCTAACATTTTCACTGCTCAATTACTTCTTTGTGTTTTATCTAATTTGGCAACATTTCAACAACGAAATACTGGGATGATGATGAATTAGGATGGAAAGTTTTTAAAAACTTATAAAATTTTTACTCATATTTTCGGAATGATCACGAGATGATGTTGATGAGGGGCTTGTGTGTTCCGACACCAACGATACTTTGGAACGTCTCATCGTTGCGCGACTTCCACGTATCTCACCATTTCCACTTCCATAATTTGGCAATGCAACCTAAATTAAAAAGGATGGAAAATATTAAAATTCATTATTTCCTGCTCAGAATGATTGTTTTTGTGCTTGCCGATCTCTCGGTCTCCCACGATAATTTCGCTTATTTCAAAATAAATTAATTTTATTTTAGGATGGCAAATAAATAACAAAATACATATCAATAATTCATTAGTTTGCAACTTTTTACTATCAATTAAAATATGAAAGGATGGATATTAACTTCCGTAAAAATAGAATGCTCTGCATCGGAATCGGACATTTCCGGTAAAACCACTGGCGGAGCACGAGGAATTTGACATGTTGTTGTTGTTAAAGTTGTTCGAAGTGGATCCGACACATCCGAGGATACATCCGTTGAATAGGAACTTGCCGTTAAGCTTTCCTAGAACAAATGGCAGAAGCATAAATGAGCAATTTTAAATTTTGCTAAATCATTGCAATTGTAAATTTTAGACTAAATGAATCAAATTTTTTATAGTTTAAAAAAAAAAGAGTGAGGGAGGAAGAAGAGGAAGTGGTTTGCCTATGTTAATTAGCACCAATCACACTCACTACCAGTGATGCTAATTAGCAACAAAGAGCAGAGCATTTGCTACACTTCTGGAATGAAATTCCGAACAAATTGTAAATCATTTGCTGCTTGCAAAGTGAATTAGTAACTGAGCCCTGCAAATGCTTTAATTCATTTTAAAGTAAAAAAAAATTTTTTTTTTTTTTGAGAACTACATTTAGCAAATTAAATATTATTCGCAAAATGGGTAAAAGATGAAGTGTTTCACGGTTGCAAATTTCTCTTCCTCTTCGAAAAAATTCGTGCTATTTTCAGCCATACTGTAATCAGTCAATCAATGAATTTGTGCTTGTTTAATTATTGGAAAGAAGATTCTTGCTGTGATAACTGTTAGATCAATGGATTAAGCAAAATTCTTGCTTGTTTTAATATTTTTCCTTCAAGATTTGAATTATAAAAATTGAAAATTGAAAAACAAAAAATAAAAGGAAAGAAAATTAGCATTAATTTCAAATCCAATAAACTCATTGCATTAATATTTTAAGTGATACGGGTTAATTGAAATGACAATTAATATGCATCAATTTTTTAAATGAAACAATATGAATTATTTTTGGATTGAATAAAAAGAAAGCACAAATTTAACATTAATAGTTTTATTTTACCATACCTTACGTGGTGGTGTCGATAAGCGTTCACGTGCGCCATTTCGTATCTCACAGTGATGCAATGTTCGTCGACCCATTATTTTTGGGATGATATTACTTCGACCTTCCAGTATAGCACTAACACGATGGACAACACTACGCTTTGGTTCAGCTGCTACACTAAGCCGATAGCGTAATGCTTTATTCTCCCGACGCAGTTTGCTAATTTCACTAACCAAGCCACACAACGCACCTTAAACATTCAAAAATGAAAAGTTTGTTTACAGTAAAATCTTTGAACACAGATGAATAATTGCTAGCTTTAACAGCCAGTTTAATAGTTTAATGAGCAAGCATGTAATCATGCTTTCAAGTATTCTTCTTCCAAAATTTTTTAGAATTGTAAAAAAGATTTTAAATTTTAATTTAATTTCTTAGCAATTTTTTTTTCACTAAAAATTTATGATTACACTTCATTCAGTTAATAATTGCAAGAAATTTGAAGAAAAATATTCGCAACGAATATAGGAAACGATGAGAACGAGAGGTAGAGAAAGAGGAAGAGAGAGGCTAAAAAAAGGGGAAAAGAAAAGCGAAATTTCAAGCCAATATCAGTTACCGTAATCGCAATTTGTTACAACGTGTGAATAAATTTTAATGAAATTTCATTTGATTAAAAAGGATAACGGAATATGTAGCAACAATTTCTGAGGCTGCTAATGCATAAAATGTAATCTTTTCGCTTTCCTATTTTCTATTTCAAAATTCCTAAAACCTCATTCATTTAATTAATTACATCCAAAAAAAGGACGAAAGCAGAAGTGATATTTTTGCGTGTGCATAAAAATAAACGATTAAATTTGCATTTATTAAAACTATTTAACGAATTTTAACAATACGTTTACTTCGTTCTGCTCAGATTGCACATATTTTTGCTTTTTTTTCCGCTTCATATTTTGTGCTGTTCTGCTCCGTTCTGCTAAAAATTTCAGTCGCACTAAAGACCACTTGTTAAAAGTATGAATTGCTTTTGCAATTGCAGTAAATGACAAATGAAAAACGCACATCCATTAATGGGAAATTTCCGAATTCAGCATTGTTCAATTCCATAAACGTTCCATTAATTCTTGGAAGGAAGTGAATTAAATTTTTTTCACATACAATTTTTATTTTTATTTTTCACCATTCTCTCTTTTTCCTCCTTTCTCTCCTTCTCCTCCTCCCTCCTTCTCTCCCCCTCTCTCGTTTTTTTTCGTTTTTTCTTTTAAATTAAAAAAAAAGCAAAAAAGTTTGTTGCAGCATGTTTTTTTTTCCACATACAATGTTAATGTAATTTAGCTAATAAATGAGGAAAAAGGCAAAGTTAACTCTCATTTTTACTTTTTTCCATTTTTTACAATAATTTTAAAGCATTGATTTTGAAGCATTTTTGAAATTAATATTTAAACATTCAAATTGCTAAATAGTCTTTATAATAGTGAAAAATTTTTCAAAATTGTTAAATTAAGTTGGTTTGTCTTAACGTATTAGTTAAAAATTTTACTTTTTGATGATATTAAACAAACTGAATATTACTTAAAAATACTTACGCATAACCATTTCAATATTCAAAAGTTTTACTCACTAAATAAATTTTTGACTTACTAAACTCCTTTTCTGCATTTTTATTAATTTTCACAGTTCTCGTAAAATTAATTTTGAAACGATCGGTTCGTGCCTCAAAAAATTATTTCATAATAATTGATTGACTAATAACGTTGTCAGGATTACAATTAATTCGCAATAATGATAATTATAATCTTTCCCTGCTGAATTAAATGTAATTAATTAATGAATTAATAATATTAATAATAATGATAAAGTAATAATAATAATAGTAATAATATTAATAGTAATAATATTAATAGTAATAATATTAATAGTAATAGTAATAATATTAATAGTAATAATATTAATAGTAATAATATTAATAGTAATAATATTAATAGTAATAATATTAATAGTAATAATATTAATAGTAATAATATTAATAGTAATAATATTAATAGTAATAATATTAATAGTAATAATATTAATAGTAATAATATTAATAGTAATAATATTAATAGTAATAATATTAATAGTAATAATATTAATAGTAATAATATTAATAGTAATAATATTAATAGTAATAATATTAATAGTAATAATATTAATAGTAATAATATTAATAGTAATAATATTAATAGTAATAATATTAATAGTAATAATATTAATAGTATTAATATTAATAGTAATAATATTAATAGTAATAATATTAATAGTAATAATATTAATAGTAATAATATTAATAGTAATAATATTAATAGTAATAATATTAATAGTAATAATATTAATAGTAATAATATTAATAGTAATAATATTAATAGTAATAATATTAATAGTAATAATATTAATAGTATTAATAGTAATAATAATAATAATAATAATAATAATAATAATAATAATAATAATAATAATAATAATAATAATAATAATAATAATAATAATAATAATAATAATAATAATAATAATAATAATAATAATAATAATAATAATAATAATAATAATAATAATAATAATAATAATAATAATAATAATAATAATAATAATAATAATAATAATAATAATAATAATAATAATAATAATAATAATAATAATAATAATAATAATAATAATAATAATAATAATAATAATAATAATAATAATAATAATAATAATAATAATAATAATAATAATAATAATAATAATAATAATAATAATAATAATAATAATAATAATAATAATAATAATAATAATAATAATAATAATAATAATAATAATAATAATAATAATAATAATAATAATAATAATAATAATAATAATAATAATAATAATAATAATAATAATAATAATAATAATAATAATAATAATAATAATAATAATAATAATAATAATAATAATAATAATAATAATAATAATAATAATAATAATAATAATAATAATAATAATAATAATAATAATAATAATAATAATAATAATAATAATAATAATAATAATAATAATAATAATAATAATAATAATAATAATAATAATAATAATAATAATAATAATAATAATAATAATAATAATAATAATAATAATAATAATAATAATAATAATAATAATAATAATAATAATAATAATAATAATAATAATAATAATAATAATAATAATAATAATAATAATAATAATAATAATAATAATAATAATAATAATAATAATAATAATAATAATAATAATAATAATAATAATAATAATAATAATAATAATAATAATAATAATAATAATAATAATAATAATAATAATAATAATAATAATAATAATAATAATAATAATAATAATAATAATAATAATAATAATAATAATAATAATAATAATAATAATAATAATAATAATAATAATAATAATAATAATAATAATAATAATAATAATAATAATAATAATAATAATAATAATAATAATAATAATAATAATAATAATAATAATAATAATAATAATAATAATAATAATAATAATAATAAATGTTTCAGTTTTTTCCGCTTTCTTCTTCTGATTGACAATTTTACAATAATTAAAAGAATTTACGACTACTATATAAAAGGAAAATAAAAAACTTAAATTGAAATATATATATAGTATAAGATATAAATAAAGCATGATATAATATTATATGAAATAAATTACTAATTTTGTTTTAAATTATTTACCGGTATGTTCTACTTATGCATTAATTTATTGATATTTCATTTCGATTACTTTAGTAAAAAATAGTGATGTTCACATTTAAATTGTTAAATTATTAGAAAATTAAATGACTTGCATTTGAAGTTTACACTTAGCAAACGCACCGAGCACTGGAACTTCGTCGCACAATGACGTAGCGTCAGGTAGTTGACCGCGCATACATTCGAACTCTCGTAGAAATTCATCCTCTTCACACTCATACCTGTATTTAACCTGTTACGTGCGATAATTGAATTAATCAATACATTGATTGAAATTATAATATTTTCCGAATCTCTTTTTTTTTTTGCTTCTTTCGTTTTTCAGCAACAGAAGGGATGGAAATGGGTGGGAGCGAACGGATGCTATTTAGCTTGTGGTATTTTTCTTCCTTTTTTTTTTCTTATAGCTTTGCCATTTTAATATTTTACAAACAGCTATACCATTGCATCTTAAGCTATGCGATGTATTTATTATGTGAAAAGAAAATCGTTTTTGGCTTTATTTTTTTATTAAATTTTAAAATGTAAATATTCGTTTGCTTGTTTGTTTGTTGCCTTTTCACGTTCAAAGTTCAAACAATTCAACAAATGCATTCGCTATTAGCATCATTTAAATATAATGGATAAAACTTTCTTTTCGGCTTTTTTTTACTAATGAAGCTTTTAATAAAATTGAATTTGAATTCCCCAAACGGTGGAATTTGTTCTGCGTATTTTTTTTCCATTTCCTAATTTTTTTTCTGTTCTTTGAAAACATTTACTGCTTTGCTTGTGAGATGAAACAATTATTTATCATTTTCTGCTAGAAGGAATGATGTCTAAATTGTTTTGAAGTGGCGGTTTTGTGTAAAAGAAGTGCTATTTCGTGGTATTTTCCTTTTTATTTCATATCGCAGATAATATTCGTTTTAAATATTTAAAATTAATATTATATTGAAGATAACGAGTGTAGAAGTTTGAAGAGAAGGTATGGGTCGTAGAAAAAGGCGAAAAATTAAAAAAAAATTAAATTAGATGAGCTAATTTATACGAATATCAAGTTTATTTCAAAAATTGAAATAGTTTATTTCAAAAATTGAAATAAATTTGATATTCGTATTAATTTTTATTAGTTAAACTTTCAAATTTTTCCTTTTCAAATTTCAAAGTTTTCCATTTCATAACTTTTTGTTGCTGCTGTTGTTACTGCTGTTGCAGATCTGTTCTTACCACAATTATCATCTGTATAAATTATCATTATTACTAATATCATTATCAAATTTAATTTAATATATTTCCTAAACTTATTTTTCTAAAGGATTTTCTTTGGTACTAATTACTATTAATTAGTATAGCAGGATTTGCTTTGAGGTAGCAATCATCTTATAGCAAATCAAAGTTTTTTTCGAATTAAATTTTTTAATCTTTTTAGTCATTTCAGTGCAAAAGTTTCAAAATTTCGTGTAAAAAATGAAAAATTGCAAAAGGAAAGTGAATTATATTCGTATGGCAAGTATACGAATTGCTAATTCAATATTTCTTCTGAGTTAAAAAATTTTTTAAATGAAATAATTTTTCCTTCGCTTTTTTTTTGGGAAAAAAAAGAAAATTTCGACCATCTCCTTGCTTTTTTTTCGTTATTTATAGCTTAGAATAATTTTAGTTAAAAAATTTTATCCTTTCATTTGATCACATTATTCTTATTGTTCAACAACAGCAGCAACAACAGCAACAACAGCGACAATTCCAGCATATTTCAAAGATTTCAAATTATTTCCAAAAAAACTACCATAGTTGAAATAAAAGAATTAAAAAAGCCAAACAACAACAACAACAAAAGTAGTAAAGAAACCTGGTGATAATATTCCGTATCACATCATCCGCTGGATTATCATCATTCATCGTACAATATTTATTTGTACCACTGATCGATCAATTGAGCCAGTTGAAAATCCACTGATAAACGAACTGATAAAGCAGTTGGAGTGAGATAAGGGATAAATCTGATTAGCATTTTCGCATCCTTCCCTCCTTCCTTCCTACCTTTCCTTCATTCCTCTTCAAGGCAAGTTCAATAGAGTGGTAGCAGTAGTGGTGGTGGCAGTAGTAGGAGTGGTAGTGATAGCTTAATGTGTAAGCTAGCCATCATTGATATATATGTTATACTGATGGCAGTGAAAATGAAATGATGACTTCTGTGAAATTGTAGCAAATCAATTCACCATCTCATATCTCATCACTTTTCACTCATTTAACTAATTCTAAAATTTCTCCCTCTATCTGCTACCAACCTTTCCATTTCTTCCTCTCCCTATTCTCTTCGAAAGCATGCTAATTCACCTGTAATTTTATCATCTCATCCATAATTAATCAGCTCATTGATAAGTCATTAAATAGTTGATTTGCAATAAATAGAAATTTCATTGAAATCATCGCAAACGATAATTGAAAAGTAAATAATTTCGAAAAATTCATGTCAGATAGCATTTTAATAGCTAATAAATCATCATAGTTGAAAATGCAACTTTCATTGCAAGCTAAAATATGAATAATTTCTATAATTCGAGGAAACTTTTCCTTCTCCGTTTTTTTTCCAACTTCCACTTCAAACACTTCCACTTGTGTTATGCTTTTAAAAATAGATCTTATGTTATTAAATATTTATTTTATAATTTTGCTCACATATCATGTCATAAAAATGTTTCGAGAAAATAAAATTGCACGTTTTTTTTTTCTTGCCATCATTTTGCATCAACATTTTTCAAACATTTGATTAGTTAGCAATCAGCAAAAGTATTTTATACATGCAAATTTTAATTTTAATTTTTGAATTAATTCACTGTTTTTGTGCATGAAATTTAGATGAAAGTATGCGTTTCATTTCTATTGTCTATAACTTGTCATTTTTTTTTCAAAAAAATATTTTGCTTTATTTTTAAGCGATAAAATGTATCAAATTGCACAAATGCAACAAAAACTTTGAAAATTTCGAAATTAAAAAAATTTCAAATAACAGCATTGTCATAATGCAGTGCAACAAGTACACATATATTATCGACATCCGGATCAAACAACTCGTCAAAAAGCTTTCTAATAGCTTGCTAAGCGTTTAAGCAATAATAGCGTGTTTCACGTGAATACTTCACTGTGTTCCAACTAACGAATGTCTATATATGCGTGTGTGCGTGTGTGCGCGTCATGAAACGGCTGTTTTATTTTCGAGCAAAAACAATTAAATTAAAATTAAAAAAAAAAAAACAGACGGCACCAAATAATGTGAGAGATATGAGATAATGTGAGAGATTTTTGGAGTGAAATTTTTATCAGAAAGGCTTTCATAATTTTTTTTTGCAAATTATCATTGGAAAACAGATATTTTTCAATTAATTTATTTAATTGACTATTTAAATATTATCTTAAATTTATAATTAAAATATAATATGTAATTTAGTTGTTGTGAAATTTCTTATTGTCTTCTCATTTTTTTTCCTTTGTCACTTTTTGACATGCAATCAGTAATGATTGGATTAGGATTAGTCAAAATCAAAATTTACAAATACAATTGAATTAATACTATTGAATCGATCATTTAACGCATATGTAATTGTGGTGGATAGCAATTTAATTTTTGAATAAATTTCATTTCAATCATTTGATATCAAATTTCATCGATATGAGGGATATATTTATATGGATTACCTTCTTATCCTTACTTTTTGCTGCACTTCTATCCTTTCACACATCGGCCAACTACTTCCTCTCTCATAATGTAAACTTTTCACTAATATTTTCAATTAATTTATTTAATGAACTGTTTAAGAAATTATTTTAAATTTATAACTATTTTTAATTGCAATGCTTGTCGCTCTTTTCTTCATTCCTGTTCTTTGTTAGAAACAAAATCATATTTAATAGCTTAATACTTTCTGTTTTTTTTCGTATGCAACAAACTTTCCTGAAATATAGATGTGTTATAATTATTATTTTCTTTTTTTTTAATTTTCGAAAAAGATGAATTCTCATTAAATATTATGCATCCTTTTTTTTAAAAAAAAATATTTTATAACAGTGCAAATAACGCGAATCACTATTTTTATTGAAATTAAATTTGGGACTTGAAATTGATCAAATATTTAAGCATTTTTTGGACTGATAAATCAATTTCATCGATGTGATAAGTTCTTCGTCTTACGAAATAGCATTAAGTGTGATAATTTCGCCCTTTTTTTTTCTTGAAAAAGGAAAAATGCAATACTTTGTTTTTTTCTTTTTAATAAAATGAGCTTACAGCTGAGCATTCCATACCGAAGGATAATAGCTTTCAAAAGGAATGCAACAGTTTCATGAAAATTTCAATTAGTTTTATTTTCGCCTATTTTTTTCCTTCTTCGTTTTCCACCTAACGAAATTAAACTATTTATATATCTAACCGTTGGCCAACACTTGCTAGCACTTGAAAATATCACTTGACGAAGCACTGTAGGCTCTTTTCATCTATCACTTAATCAATTCAATTATTATTGTTTAATGACTTAATTCAATTTTAATTACTTTAGTTTAGTTAAAACTTAATTTTGCCTTGTTATAATTAAATTACATGGATTATTTCCATTAACATTCATAGGCAATGAATTTACACCACTCAAATCCTAGTGAAAAATTAAATTTAATTTCACAAAAAGAAACAAACAGTTAAGCAATCATATTTTTTTCTTCCCACATTTTTTACAAAATATACGGTATTTTTTGGTGGAATTAGATGCAATTAAACAAATGATAAAACACAATAAAATTAATTTAACTGTCGCTAAAATACAAGAACATTTTGAGGAACTGCAAAATTACTTCTTTTATCATTCACTTTATTTTCATCCTCCTTTCTTCAATTAAAATCACTCATTCGACAAACTTTTTTTTGCGGGGAATTTTTGGAGTAAAATTTTTATCAGAAATAAATGAAGCACAGGTAAACGGAAGGAAAGCAGGAGGAGAGAACAATTTAGGGATTGCAATACATTAATTGGGAAGTGCTAACTTCAGAATTCGTTCGAATTATTAAATTTAACTAAATTCAAAAAAATTTTAATCGAGAATTTCTTTAATTTTTTTTCTTTTCTTCCTTTTTATAATAATTCATCTTTATGCATATTACACTATCATATGATCAAATTTCCCTCCAGTATTTTTAGTTACATTAAAATTAATTTTAAGAAAAAATGAATAAAATTAACTTGTGCTTTAAGCAGTTACTACTTGGATAAGACGAAAAAAAAACGAAACGCAAAACGAATCCTTCAGCAGACTGCTTTTTCTGATTTAATTAACAATGAAGTATTCAATGAAATGCTTAAAAAGTTTGCGCCTCAATGCTCCAACCGATGACTTGTTTTATCAGGTTAGTTGCAAAGCTTCCTCGTATGCAATAAGTAACAATAAAAAAAAATCATCAGCATATTAGTTAATTAATTAGGAAGTCTACCATATACTAGCTAATTTATTCATTGAAAAATCTGCCATATGCTAATTGCTTAAAGAGATTTATCGCATTATGTTTTATTGAAATAAAAAACGCTTGCAAATTTATGACTTTATAAAATATCATTTCTAATCCGAAGAATAATACCAATACCAATGACACAAATACGATTTATTTGCTAACAGCAAGACTAGGGAAAATTTGCTTGATCGCTTAACCTATTCAGTACTAATCACATTTATTAATTAAATTAATTAGCTAATCTATGTGTGTAAGAATGTCGGAATCTCTTCAATTAATAGCATATTGAAAAATGAGAATAATAAAAGAAGGAAAAAACACAATTGGAAAGACGAGAAAAGGAAAAAGCTACTTGCGTTGCTTTGTCGAAGTTTAACATTTTTACAATTTTACAGTTTCAATTTTTGCTTAGAAATAACTTTATTTTACTAGAAAATTGTTGCAATTTGTATATTTCTCATCTATTCTATTTTTTTGGTAACTTTTTTTCTCTTTGCTTGCAATTTAAATAAACTCACTTTGAACCTAAAAGTTTTTCCTTCAGTTTGACGGTCGCAAATTTTTAGCTTACATAATAATTCAATTTAACTTAGATGTCGTGCTATTTGTTGGAAAATTTCATACTTTAACTAAGAAATGTTACACCTAAAATAAATAGCATTAAGACGGTGAGGAAAAAAAAAACTTTTTTCTGTGATAATTTAAAATAACGGTTGTTTTACGAATGTCAAGAGTAATAAAATCATTTGAAAATTTCAAATATTAAAAATTTTTTCAGCTACAAAGGTTTGGAATAGTATTGTGAGAATGAAACAAATAATCATTAAGCGATCAAATACATAAAAATAGTAAAAGAATTTTTCTTTAGTTTATTCCAATCAAAAAAAATTTGAAACTTATGGCAATTTTTTACGCATTAACTGTACGAAGCGTAATTTAATTTATTCCAATAGTTTGCTCGCTTTACTGTTATATTAAATTTGATACTTTTGATCAGATAGATTGATATAAATTGTGAAATTTTTATTAAAATAAGCCGGACGAAAAGATAATCACAGTTTAAGCCTCAACATCTATCTTTGCAGTATTAGTAAGATAGATGTTGAGGCTTAATTTTTGTTTCTTTATTTAAAAAAAAAATTGATGAAAAATTTAAACGTATCGTATATTACATGTTATGTAATAATTCTATGCATTTCTAATGCCTTTTATCGCTCAAAAAAGCTGTCATTTTCTTTTAATATTTCAAAACATTCCCTTCTTTTTCTTTCCTTTTTTTTTTCTTTTCATTCGATCGTTTTCATTAAAAAATAAATTTGTGAAAAAAAAGGAAAAGAAATAAAATGCTCAGGCTTAGTGGAAGATCAAATAATTTTCTCATTGCCTTCTAATAACATATGGATGAGAATCTTTAAATTAACAATCAGTTGCACAGATGGAAAAATTTTGCAAAAATTTTCAATTGAAATTTTAGATTATTTTAAAATTTCAATGCACACATATATACTTGTTTATTTTCTCATAAATTCATTTAATGCAATGCTTTCGAACACTACCATTTACATCAGTAGTGCAAAACAGTAAAACTAATTTAAAATTAAACTCAAAATTTAGAATTAATATGTGCCATTTGAAAATTTCTTATTTTTTCCATACATGTAGGCAAATAGTATAAATATGTGAAATAAATATCAAATATGGTTTCTTTTTCAACAAAATAGCATATAAGCAATAGAAATTCGAAATGAAATTTTAAATCATTTCAAGATTTTAATTGACAACGTCCATTACTGGAATTAAATTCGCAACAATTGTATCAAATTAGCTTTACTTGAAATCTTATTTAAAAAAATATGATAAATTAAAAGTTTATCATATTTCACATTCGATCAGATAGTTTCAACCCTTAGTTTGTCAATAATTACTGGTGATGTTTCTTTTTTTTTAAATTTAACAAAACGCGAAATGATTTTTTTTAATTCGTTTCGTTCATTGCTCTCATAAAATTTCAATAAAAAATTTAATTTTAATTTTATATTATACTGAAATATTCATTTTGTCTGTATTACATTAGATGCGAAAATTTTGTAATTATTTGCATTCAAACTACGAATATCTTTAGGTAACTCACTTACAGTAAGCACATTTTAGTTATTTTGCAGCAATTTCTTCTGTAAGCTTTTAAAATTTATTCATTCATCACTTCCGTTTCCTGTAATTTCGAAAAAAAGGGGAAAAATTAAAAAGAAAAAAAGGCATAAAATTTGCAAAGTATTGAAAAACCGAGGGAAAAGAACAATAGCAGCAACAACAACAACACTTACATGCGACATTTTGACAAATTAATTCGAAATTATTGATTTTAGAAAATAAAGGGTCATTTTTAAGTGCTAAATAAGTATGAAATGATGGAAATTAGAGGAAGCGAAATGATTTCGATGTTTGAAATTATGCAACAAATATTGCAATGCTAAAAAATGCATTTCATTTATGCTAAATATAATTTTTAATTTCAATTTCGTTCTGAAATTTCAAAACAATGTTCCATGATATTTTAAAAATTTCGGTAAATTTTTACAACCATAACTATTTGAAGAAGTTTAGCAAAACCCATGAGACATTATTGAAATATGCAGCACCAATGTTTTTTTTTTGGCGATTTGCTGGATTCGTCAATAAAAAGTGAAGTTTGTTTTATGATTAGAAAAAGCGAGGAATGGAAGAGAGGAAGATTAATGGCTTTTATTTTCAATCAACAAAATGCATGAAGCCAAACATGGAAGTTTGAAATCAAAGAGAAGCAAACAGTAAAAATTGGAAATTAAAAACACCCTAATGCACAAATATCGGTGTTTCCAGCATCCATCCATTTCTATTCCAAAATACTTCAAAACACTCTCTAAATTTTAAATAAAAAATCTGATGGAGGCTTTTTTATTGGATGCACTAATACAATATGCTTTCTTCATATCAATTTTTTTCGTTTAATTTTTACTCCCAAAAATAATTTCCACTTTTTTTCAGATTTTCAAATTTTGTTTTGCTAGCAAAAAAAAAATAATCACTTGCAGAGAGCAAGAGAGTGAGGGAAAAAAGTAAAGACAGAAGAAAAAGGTTGAACGAATAAAATTATATGATTTAAATTTTTTTTTAAAAAAAAAAAGTTATTTCATTATATCTTATAAATTTCCTCAGTAGCATCTTCAAATAGTAATAGCTAAAAATGAAAGTTATGCTCAAAGGAGACAGAATTACAATCAAAATTTTGCGATTTCCTTTCAAAATCTTATTTCAAATAGCATTCTAATTTCTCAATGTTTACTGAGCAAAATTTATTGATTTTACAGCAAATGAAAAGCCAGCTAAAGATTCCTATATTTCAAATATGCGAGCTAAATTAGTTTAGAAAGAAAGAAAGCATCTTTAATTATTTATCAGAAGGAAAAAAAAATGACACTGTTGCCTGTTATCACTGAAACGATAAGTGATAATGGTATTAATTTTAGACAGCATTTCCAGTTCAATTTGTTGTTACAATTATTGGTAATACCATAACTCTATCAGTGTTACTCAGTCGAACTATGCGAAATCGGTAAATTAAATAATAAATAATCTTTTATACTTATTTTTACCTTTTAAAAGTTTCAAATGAGAGACGTCGTGAGATGCGCATGGGAGGAATGAAGATGAGAAAAGAAAATCCAAGTGGTATTTAGATGCGATAAATGATAATTACACGATGCATGATCAGTGGTAAATTCATTTTATCATTTATCATTTACACTTATCACTATTATCACTTCTTAATTTAGAGCAAATCATCTATTAGCAGCGCTAGCATTCGCTGATATGGCCGTATTCATCTTCATGTTACCCACAGGTTTATCAGCACTACGACAATTTTATGAAAGTACTACATTTCGAATAATTTTTGCGCATACCAAAACTCACTTTGCAGCACTGGCAAATTGGTTCTCATGTTCTGCAATATGGTTTGTTTAAATTATTCAATTATATTTCATGTTCTGAAGACTAAACGAAAGTTCTAGGTCGAGTTAAATTATTGGTTCTTTTTTTTTGTTTAAAATTTATTTAATGTAATTTTATTCTCATTCAATTCCTTCTTTTCCTCTAACTTTCAGGATTGTACTTGCAGTATCTGCTGAGCGATTGCTGATAATTAAATTTCCATTTCGCTCACTAAAACAATATCATGTAGGTAATTTTTGTAATTTCAAAAAATTTCGTATAATAATATCTAATATGTAAATTTACATGTAATTAATTCTAATTACACGTTTAGTAAGATTAGGGAAAAAAAAAGGAATCAGTTGTTCTAAACTGACAAAGCATTACAGTAAGGTTAGCAAAAAAGCAATCAATGATGTAAATTTCATTTTTCTACCATTCAGGCGTTAGAATCGATCGTTATTGTAGCTGTGATATTTGTGCTCACATTATTATTAACAAGGTTATTTACTTTATATATAATTGTAAACAAACGAATCGTTTGCAGTACGCCTAGACAATTAATTCTTCATTGCAATGCTGGAAGAGTAAACATTATTTAAAAATTTTCACTGATATCATATCACATTATCGCACCCGTGATATGTTATCAGTGAATTGTTTGTTGACAGATAGATGAAGCATCATTGCACTGATCAGTGAAGGATGTGATAGGCTAAATTATCTATTTGACTAGGCAATGACGAAGTGTTCGGTACATGAAAGGATGGGTATGAGTAATGCAGCAAGGATGGTGAACAGCAGTTTAAAATACATTAAATTTTGCTTTGTGAAATAAATGCGCACTTTTAGCTATCACCATTTTTCCCATAGTTGTGCTGTGCTGTGGGTGTGCAATATGACCCAGGTTTATGTGAAATGTTTACCGGTAACCTGGAATTGGACTGAATTTGGTTTGGTACCGTACCATCAACCATCGGATCGTTTTGCTTTTTACATTAACACTAGTGTTATCGCTAATGCTTTCATCGGCGTCATCATTCCCGTATTTTTTGTTGCGTTCCTTAACGCATACCTAATACGTCTATTGCAAATAAGAACACAACAGGTTAAATTTTACTTTTTTCCAAAAAAAAACGGGTAAAACAATGTTTGATAAGAAACTAAATATTGCTGTAATAATTCAATTTAATTTAACCGTACGACAAATTTTGACGCAAAGAATAATTAATGCTTGATATTATTGACAAAATAAAAGTACACTGAAAGTTTCATCAAATAACACGATGAAAAGAGCACAGAGCAAGAGAATTTGGAAATTATTTAAACTTTAATAAGCATGCACAAAATATATGTGAGTAAAATTAATCCTAAAACATTTAACTATCGTAAGAGAAAAGATGGAAAAATTTTTGCCATTTCATAGCAGCTTGTCTTGAATTCGAGTTAAACGAAGGGATTGAAGGAATGAAGTCTGCAAACGATGGTGAAAATGTCCATTCCAAAATTTTCCATTCATTGAAATAAAACGAAATTTAGAGAAAACTTAACAAAAAAAAGCTGACTAATGCGAAAACAAAATTGCAAACTATTAAAGTTATAAATAGTAAATTTTAAAATTTGCTGTACTATCTAATAACAGTAGTGGTGTATAACTGAGGACATTAATTTTCCTAAAGAAAAAAAGCTCTTTTTTTTCTTCCTTATTTCATGCACTCTTTGTTGGCTGCAATTCTCAAGGCAATACGGTAACTTATATCAGTGAATAAATTTTGTTTTTAAATGCTAAATGCTAACAGTTTAATTTTAAATCATTTTATAACTAATTATTAAATTTTCTAGGAAGCAAAAAATTTACTCATTCACACATTAATATTCATCACATCTATATCTACAATGAAACCTTAAAATATTTTCATTTTATATTTTTGTTAAATTCAATTAATTTATAGGCAAAAAATGACGAAGCATCACTTGGACATCAGGTATCAGGTAATTTTTGTGAACAAGAGCGCAAAATGACAGTAACGATTGCGGTGATCGTTTCATGTTTTACAATAACACAATTACCATCAGCAATACTGTTTCTCTATGAGAAGATAATTAGCGATGCTAAGACAGAAACTTTCGCTAAAATATCCTGCCTCACTAACTCATTGGTACTTACCGGAAAAATGCTAAATATTGTACTGTTTTGTCTAACAAGTGCTTCATTTAGGTAAATTCTAAATTACATCACCACCAATTAGATTTTTCATTCTTTACTAAATGGCCATAAAATCATTCTAATGTCTGTATTTTCAAAAAAACATTATTCTAATGTTTGTATTGTTTTTTTCAATTCATAGAATAAGTTAAATGATAAATGAGGGAAAAAATTAACAATTCCAATATCAATTACCTACAATTACTCATTTTTCACTCATCATTTTCTTCTTTGATGGAGAATTGCAGAAGAAGGAAGAGTGAGAGGGCCAAAGAGGAAGAGAGAGAGAAAAAAGAATGAGAGGAGGAAAATTTAAATTTTCCAATAATTTTTCGTTTTTTTTTTTTTTTAAAAATGCATTTTAGGCGGAAGCTTTTTTCTACCGTACACAACTGGTATCGTCAATACATTTGTCAGGATGAGAAATATTCGCGTCATCTTAGCAATCTGAATCGTTCAACCACTCAGAAATCATCGATGTTCAGTACGACATCATTTCGGAATCAAAAATTTCACCATCGGTCTTCCACCAATCGGTATGGTCAATAGCGCAAATGAACGATTGAAAATGATAAATTCATTCCTGCGAAATCAATAATGATAAATTAAATTCCTACGAAATAATAAACGAGAAGAGAAGTTAAATTCCTGCATAATCAAAAATAAGAAATTAAATTTCCCTGAAATCTCCCATAATGATTATAATAACAAAAATGAAAAAGTAACAATTCATTTGGTTTTTAAAATGATTGAATAAATGACAATGAATTAGTTTAGAATTTTTGAAGAAAAAAAAAACAAGTCCATTTGTGTAAATTAAAAATTTTTCGTCTTCAGTACATTTTTTCATTCTAAAAATTTTGAAAACGAAAGAAAATATGATAAAGGATTTGTCGTTTTTTTGTTTTATTTATAGATACAATCCATTGTTGCCGCTGTTTGTTTGTTTTTTTTTGCCGTAAACAGATTGGTCGAAATTGATTAAAATGATGAAATGTACATTTATATGTTGGGTAAATTGAAGTATAATGTTAAATGAGGAAAGAAATAGTTAATTAATTACTTAATTAGTGAAAATGAACAAGAAAGTAAGGTGATAGATGATGAAACAATCTGGCTAGTTGTTCATGAATACATGATAAGCGTTTGCTTAATAACATAATTTAATATAAACTAATATTTGCTATACATTTCCTCCCTTCTCGTACCATCGCATCTTCTAATTTATTCAACATTTTTCATTCTAAAATTTATTTCATTTTGAAAAATTAAATAATGTTTAAAAAATACACAACATTTTTTTAAATTACAATTAAATTTTAAATAAAGAATATTAAATAATAGAATTTTAGCTGCAACAAAAAACACTCACTGACAATAAAATGTTTATCAATTTTTTGAATTTTTTTGAATTGAATGAATTATCAAGCAGCAAAGCATAAGTGCAGTAATTGTTGCTTAGCATTTTGACATTCTTTTCTTTGTTCTGTTAAAATACTTGGAATAGTTTAGGCGTAGCAAGATAATTTAGTTCATTACTTTTTATTTAATTTATTTTGCTTCTTGTTTCTCTTTGCTCTTTTCCGGCCAACCTTTTTTTTTTGGTAAAATATGTTATCCTTGAAAGCTTTTATTATCAAACTTGAATTACCGTTGTTGTCCTAGAAAAGTAAAATCACAAAAAATGTTATTTCATCTTCCCTTTCCTTTCGCCCTTCTCTTCCCTCTCTAAGTCTCTCTCGCCCTCTCTCTCTCTCCTCATTCATATTATTATTTTTGTTTTAAATTATATATTTGATGAAGCAAAAAATTTACCACTGCTAGCAACTGTATTTTATGAATTTGCAACTTCCCATTACTAAGAAAAAGTATCAAAAAAAATACAAAAATCTTTTTAAGAATAATTCTCGTTAATTCGTGCTGAATTAT